>BGPR01009183.1:3612-59049 GCA_013235015.1 Araneus ventricosus
CACATAAAATAGAAGTTAGAATGTAAAAGAGATTATTCAAAATGGAAGGAATGGATAAGAACACGAATGACGAACTTTTTCGAAGACCACTCGCCATAGGAGTTCTAAAATGGACAAAATTTTCTGTCTAGGGTAAGATTATAAATCAGAAGTATACCATTTGTGGCCTGAATTCTGTCCAACCGCAAAAGTGTTTTTAATTAAGTTTTAATTAATTTTTGACTAATTAATTTATAGTTAATTTTTTTTTTTAATTTTGATAATTATAACTGTTCTTAATTCTATAGTCGACTGGGGCTATTCCTGTAAAACATCTGCAAAACTCTCTTTCCTGCCATAAGATTAGCATGTCAGGGAAACAACTTTACAGATTCGTAACAATAATCTTGTAGTAATTTGATCGCTGATGGGACATATTGTCCCGCTGTTAAATACGATTGGGACAATATATCTCACAAAAAGAATTCATTCAAAATTTCTTAAATTTGATATTAAAAAAGCTACATTATTACTTAATAAGAACGGTAAGAAATATTTTACTCTAAGTATCGCATAAATATAGTTGTACTTACTGTAAAATTAAAAAATAGACCAATTGAAACTTGAGTAATGCGCGTGCTCAAAAACAAAAGTCCGCCATTTGCAATCTGAGAGTGTTTTCACGTTTCTTTAATCATTATTTTATTCCCTAATTCCTTAAGAACACTGAAAGCATAAAACTCACTTAAAATTGGGATTTATTTACCAATAGGGATTGAAGTCTAATTTCCGGGACGTATATGCCCATTAGGGTCGAAAGGGTTAGGAGGATTAATTGTGGACCAAAAAGATTTGAACAACACACAAGATATTTTGTAATACATATTAAATCTCTACTAATAACAAGTAATATATAAAAAAAATTTAAGTCAATTCTTACTTAGGTGATTCGAGATATAATGAAAAATGTACTGCGCATGCGCAAAGATATGGCTGAAATATGGAGGTATTTCGATGATCCCATGGGTCATCCATATACCCAAGAACCAAGTCTGTAATGTTAATAGTTTTCGAGATATAATGAAAAATGTACTGCGCATGCGTCATGCAAAATATGAAATGACAGACAAGAAAGCGAAATAATATTGCATTGTCGTCTAGTTCTGAGCTATGTTTAAAGTTTCAAGTCTCCAGCTCATCGGGAAGTTATTTTATTAACGATTGAAAATTTGAACAAGATATATATATAGGGAGAGTGTGAACTAATAGTAAGAATTGAATGAATAAAGGAGAATGTGTGTCTGTGTTGGCGCTCTATACAGGACAGACCTGTGGACCTAGAACTACGAAATTTGGCACAAACATACTTTGGAGGGTGGGAATGTGCACCTTGGAGCCGTCTTTTTGAAATTTTAATTAGAATTTTAATTAAAAATTAAGTTAAATTTTGGTGTTTTCTCTTTCCGAAAATATTACAACACAAAAATTATTTTCACACAATCTGAAAATTTAAAAAATTACCTTTTCAATGATATCAATTAAGTTCCCGAACATTTTTTTCTCTAAATTTAATAAATTTTTAAAAATATTTTTGGCATAATTTGCAACAATACTTTTCATAGTTGCAACGCATTTCAAACCATTTTCATTGTTTAAAAAAATGTTTAATTGCATGTTTCTCTTCCATTGTTGAAAGCTAAGAAAATATCTAACTGAATTTTACTTTCTTTTTTTATTTGATAATTTTTTTCTGTGAAATCAGTAAGGAAAGTCCTCAAGATAGTAATTACATAATGAAATAATCCAGTGAACTGAAAGATTAACGTTGCTATGTTTTAATTCCTTTTTAAAGCGTGTTTTAAGCCAATTAGCATGCTGCTGAACAATACCTCGGAGCCGTTTTTAAAAATTTTAGGCAGGGTATCAATCAGTTAAAAATTAAGCGAAATTTTGGCGTTTTTCATTAATAATTTTCGAAACTTTTGCAGCATAAAAATCATTTTTACACCATCTGAAAGGACAAAAAATTACTTTCTCAATGATATCAATGAAAGGACTGTATATTTCTGTACAATTTTTTTCTAATTTTAATGAATTTTTAAAAATATTTTTCAAAATAATTTACGACAATACTTTTCATTCTTGCAATGAAATTCAAACCGTTTTCAATGTCTAAACAAATATTTATTTGCGTGTTTCTCTTGCATTGTTGAAAGCAAAGTCAATATCCTAAATAAATTTTCTTTCCTCTTTTTATTTCACCAATATTTCTGGAAATCTGTAAACAATTTCCTCTGAGATAATAAATATATCAGGAAATGTATCCATTCAGGTATCCGACTGTGTTCGGAGACATTTTTTTGAAAAATAACTTTTGTATATTTTTTAATGTTATTTTTCAACTGCATATGTTTTAAAACTATGAAAATATTGTAAAATTAGGCTTTCAAAATAATATTTTTTTTAAAAAAACTGAAAAATGTGAAGAAAAATGACTAAAATATTTGCCTTACGCTAACAGCCATAGACAAAATCATATTCTAAATACACATAAATCCTTGTAGGAGTACATTTTTATGACAGTTATCTGTGTTATGCTCTAAAATATTTCTTATACTTCTAAATAGTTTTGAGATATAGCTGAACATAGTTACTAAACTGGTCATTTTTCATAAAAAAATGCTTTTTGTTTATATTTAAGCACTTAAAAATAATACTTGATTTTGAAATTGACCTTAGTTTTTAGAGGAAAACATCAAGCATATTACAGAAAACAATCTCAGAAAATTTCATATCAATACGTAAATAACTTTTTGAGTAATCATTGTTACGGTCGACAGTGTTCCTCAAAAATATCATTTCTCAGAAAACACATTTCAAGTTTTCATGCAACATAAAATAATGCTTACAGTTCGGTAATAAAACAGCTGTAACTCCATTTCTAATTCACGTAGAGTAAAAAGTTAGACGGTTTTAGAAAGCTGGTTAAACAGGCTACAAAATTATGCATAAAAAGTTTTTTAATAATTTCATCAGAAACGACGTTTTTAAGCCAGTCGGATACCTTAAGCTAAATGATTATGGTTACTATATTTTAATTCTTCTTATGAGCATATATGCCGTGTTATTTTTATGTTGAAATCAAATATAAATTTTGCATGAGGAATAGGAAAGTGAAATTGGCGCAAACAGCTTACAATTACATGCTACATGGCGCGGACAGTTTCTTGACTCCTTTAAGGACTTTCATGTTGACAATAAAATGTGCAAAACTACTAAAAAATCACGGGTTAAATGTCTATCACAATTTGAAATTTAAAATTACTTTGTTAAGGGAGCCTTAAATATCAAATTATGCATAAGGGAATCAATCGAAATTATATTACCGGCGAACAAGTTGGTCGCCGAAGGCGGCTAGTAGTAATTATAATGAACTTTTTCCAAACGTGCAAACAGTATATAAATTAAATTTTTATTTTACCAGTTACGATAGTAAGTGCAGAACGTTCTTTCTGTAAATGAAAACTAATTGAAAATTAGCTCGGATCAAGCATAATCGCGAGGATCTCTTAAATGCTCTGGCGATATTAAGCATTGAAAAGGAACGTACTGAAAATTGCAATTTTTCAAATATGATGAATAGAGCAGGAAGAAACAAACAAACAAAACTTGCTAAAAAATACATTTTTTAATACATACAAAATACATTTAAAACTAAATAATATATTTTTTTTCAGCAAATATGCTTAATGTTTATTTTGAATCGTTTTATTTTCATCTTTGAAAAAATATTTTCGAAGTCCCAAAGATTTTTTGCACCCGGGCCCTTTATAGAGAAGCTTGGCCCTGTATATAAAAGGTTCTGTCTACATACAAAGTTCTTTGGAGTGCTCTAAATCCTTATCGCCACCTGTTGCTCGTAAGTCATGTGTTCGCATTGACACTATATTTAATTTTGAAACATGAGATAATGTACCTAAATTTGAACTTTCGCTCAAACACATGACGATGAGTATGTAGATTTGCGTTCATCATTAGATCATCATTTAGATTATTGCTACTCTAATAAAGTTTCAGTAGCTAATTTCTAAACCGTTTTAAAATTGGAGAAATATTAATTTGATATCATTAAAAATATGATTTTTTTTTGTTCTTCAAGACTGTATAAAAATCATTTTCATGCACAAATTAATTCAAAAGTTATTGGCGAAAATTAAGCGGAAACGCCGAAAATTGGCTTAATTTTTGTTATTTAATTAAATATCTTAAGAATTTATTAATTCTGGAAATTAAAAAAAGCACAGTTGACCTAGAAATGCATCCCAGAAATGGCATGTGCGGATGTGACGTCGCTGCTTTTTATCGTTTAGGAGGAATTCTTGGGACAGACAAACAGGCAGACACATGTATTTTCTGGTTTATACTAGAAAATCACTTCACATTAATTGAAAACAAATAAAATAAACATTATGTTTTATGACAGGAAATATTTTTTTATTCATATATTACTTACATCTTTATTCAAAAAACCTTTTGGTAAACTACATTCCGTGTGAAGTATTTTTCGTTGTTTAACAATTTTATTATAATTCAATAACCATGAAATTCTCAGCTTCTCAAACGCAAGTCAAAAGTTAAAATTTCAAAGGAATTCTTTTTCGAAATTCTAATCAAAATAAAGCACTTCTCTGCTTGCCAAAGAATATTATCAAATTATATCATCATGACTGCAATAAATAATCAGATGCAGCGTGGCGTCCAAACTATATCACGCGCATGATATACCACTGACGCAATTTACTATTTTCTATTAAAAAACGGAAATTAACTTGAAATATAGGATTAATATAATTTAAAATTTCTCGGGAACTATTAATCACAGAGAGATAAATTTTATATCAAACGATAGCAAATTTTATTTCACTATTTTAGAGTTATTAAATTTGGAATTAGAACGACAATTACTCTTTTAAATTTAAAATTACTGAAATTTAGATTCTCTAACAATGAAATAATGCTGTTTAACGTCTCGCAATGCTATGGCGTGAGTTTTATTGTTGGTGACGTCAGAGCATTACCAAGAGACAGATCTGGGCTATTGAATGATATATTAGTAATTATAGATACACTGACATCTTAAACGAAAAAAAAGTTTCTCTCTTCTGTGACTAAAACTGACCGAGTTATGAAGTTTCGCAATTTCATTACTTTTAAGACAGTCAATGACCGCCGCCTCGAACAAGAGCTACGCGTTGTTTGAAGAAGCCTAACATGATGGAGAGTAGTGAAAAAAACAAAAATGCCATGGGCATAGTGTTGTTTAGGCTCTTTCCGCCTCTGGGTTTGTACAAAACATCAATTATTTTGCCAGGAAACATACAAAAAGACAATTTGAGGGCTTTAAAATGGTTTTGCGATATTTTCGTTCAGAGCAAATATTTCAGCGTGATTTTTTACACAGAATATTATGTTTCTTTAATTACTTGTGAATTATGAAAATGTTTATGGAATGAGAATATTAAGGTATCCGACTGGTTTAAAAATCGTGGTTTTTAATGAAATTATAAAAACAATTTTATGACTTAATTTTGTAGCCTGTTTAATCAGCTTTCTAAAACTGCCTCACTTTTTACTCTACTTGAATTACAAATGGAATTACAGCTGTTTTATTACCGAACTATAAGCATTATTTTATGTTGCATGAAAACTTGAAATGTGTTTTCTGAGAAATAATATTTTTGAGGAAAACTGTCTACCGTAACAATGATTTCTCAAAAAGTTATTTAAGTATTGATATGAAATTTTCTGAGATAGTTTTCTGTAATATGCTGGATGTTGTCCTCTAAAAACTAAGGTCAATTTTAAAATCAAGTATTATTTTTAAGTGTCTAAATATAAACGAAAAGCATTTTTTATGAAAAATGACCAGTTTAGTAACTATGTTCAGCTATATCTCAAAGCTATTTTGAAGTACAAGAAATATTTTAGAGCATAACACTGATAACCATCATAAAAATGTACTCCTACAAGGATTTATGTATATCTAGAATATGATTTTGTCTACGGTTGTTAGCGTAAGGCAAATATTTTAGTCAATTTTTTTCAAATTTCTCAGTTTTTTTTTAAAAAAATATTATTTTGAAAGCCTAATTTTACAGTATTTTCATAGTTTAAAACATATGCAGTTGAAAAATAACATTAAAATATATATATAAGTTATTTTTCAAAAAATGTCTCCGAACACAGTCGGATACCTTAAATGAAACTTTTGTAAATTTGAAAACTCATTTTATGGAGCAGCATGTCAAATATGTCATAAACGAAACTGAACTCTTAAGGGAAACTAAAAAAAAAATCACATTAATATAGCGTAATCTGTACTTTTTCAACTAAATGGAGTTAATTAGACATTTTTACTAAATTTATTGACAATTTCATTTAGTATTTCAAATGAAATCTCTTTCGTGCCTTTCTGGACAAAATGGAGAGAGACTTGAAAACAAGAAAATCACCCAAAATTTCGAAGCTATTTTTTTTAATTGAAATCATATTAAATTAATGCTGGATTTTCTAAATAGAACGTTTTTGTAAAAAAAAATGAAAAGTATAAAAAGAAAAAAAAGACTAAAAATGTCGTGTAAGCAAATTTTTATTGAATATTGTATATGTTAAAACGTTTGTCGTAAAATATACACACACAGAATTTTTGATGCTGTATCAGGGGAAAAAAGTTCCCGTACATGAAGTGGAAGGAAACTTTTTTTATCAATAAGTATTGATCAAATTCGATTGATAAAGTAACTAATGAATGATGTAATTCCATCATTTATTAGCTATTTTATCAATTGAAAACACAGGCTTTATTTCATGGAGCATTTTTCATCTAAATTTTCGAAGGAATATTTGGACCACTCTTCATTCAAACTGCTTTAATATACACTGCATTTTTAAAAGATTTATTTTCTGAAAATGTAATTTTTATCGACAAAATAATAAGCAAAAGTATGATGGTGAATATGAATCCATGAATAAATTTGCAGTTCATTTCTTTTTCTCTCCTCATATTAGGGTTTCCAATTCCAAATAAATTGTTTATTTTGAAAAGTCCATAATCACTTTATACAATATGGTTGAAAAAAAACTCTTCGAGATGTTAAAATGTTTAATTTAGGATACATTTCTGTGCAGATCCAGATCTTCGATCATTTTTTATTTTCTTAAAACAACCACGAGAGAGATTACATTCAAATTCATAAATAAAAAGCACATCCTACCTTCAATCACTACAAAAGAAATCTGAATGCAATAGAAAAAGAAATTCGAGTATGTAGCGAGAAACTTTGTAGCATTAGCAGCATAATGTTTTAGGCTTGATTCGTCTATCTTGTCTGCGTCTGACTTGATTGCATCGAACGTTGCATTCTATGCGCCACGATTTTTGATCACGTTTAATTTTTTGACAACGATGAACGAATTTTTATACCGTTTAGGTTGACATCATTTCTGTAAGCTTTACACAGAAAGAATACCAGCTTAAAAATTATGTTAAAATACGTTATTTATTTTATCGTCTGCGTTTTTATAATTCTTTTTTGATGTCGCTTCTAAATAAAGTTTACAAATTCATAAAATTATATCAAAATAATACAGAATGTGAGATTCTTCCAGTAAATTTGAAATAAAAGTACACATGTAAGTCTTGAAAATTAAATATTTTTGAAATGTAAATTAACTTATTTTTGTATTAAAAGTTATATTCTGAAAACCTACTCCACAATTAAACATACTACTAAGCATTTCAATAGCGAATGAAAATCTATGAACGATTTTTCTGATTTGTTTACTTACATTAAAAACCTTGACTTTATCTGCTTGTATATTGGACTTCCGCTTTGAAGATCCATTGACTTAGTATTACACCGGAAATATATAGTACAGGCAGGCATGCAAAGAAACCTGAAATCTCCCCATTGTATCAGCCGTTGAATAATAATTTATAAAATTATCAAATTAAAGAAAAAATTTCACAGAAATAAGGTTAGTATCACTGAAAACCTATATATATTTTTAAAATTTTAAGATTAAAAAAATGGTTTTCGCGGGACTTGCTCCGAAATATTGAGGAAAACTGTTAAAATTTCGATAAATTTTAAATTAATGAGAAATTTAACTAAAATTTTGGAAAACCCTTTCTTAGTGAGAGTCTACTAACTTCTACTTAGTAATACTTTTGCACCATGCATCACAACATTTACGGAAAGTATGCAAGTCTAAAAGTATTATCAGATTAAAATTATCAATAAATTTCCTAAATTATTTAATGTACATTATTTATTTGAAAAATGTATGTAATTTTAAATTAATATGGTTTTTATGAGTTTTCATAAGTACCGATATTTTTGTCACCTTCCTCAACAAAATCAGCTTTAAAAATTTATCTTAACAAGAATTCCGTTTAAAGTTTACCTTGATTTAAGAAACGTTGAGTTCTGGGTTAAGAAAAAAATCTTTGGAAATATTAGTTGTGAATAAAAATATCGCACAATTATGAAACATTTTTAACATGCCCGAATACTTTTGGAAGTGGTCCTCCTTTAAAAAGAGCGTTATATTGGTAATAGTCATAAGCACAGTCTAGTTCTCTTCTCCAGTTTTTTAAATAAATTTTGAATTACAAAGTACCAGATTATATTGATTAATGTAGTCATTACTTAATTTATCTTATTGATTTTCCAACTTTGGTGTTGCGGCAAATTTTTCTGATGGAAACGAGGTCGGGAGTGAAAAAAAAATTATTGACACATTTTTGCCCGTTTTAAAGTAGAAATTACAATTCTTTTATTAAAAAAAATAACAAGCTAAAGAGTGACTAGCAGTTCTAAGGAATGAAAAACCATTTACTAATATATAGGTCAAATTTCCATTCTTGTTTCGAAAAATAATTTAAATCTATAAAGGCGCTACCTTGCCAAATCTGGCAACTCCTTTGAATGAGTGCAATAAAATGTTTGAACCAATCAGAATGTTCCTTTCATCATGTCTGTGTCCTACGTGATAGCACAAAGCACGTCCACCTAAACTGTCCTTAGCGTCTATGTCGTTCATTTCGTTGTTGGATTGTGGTTTGGCGATGGTGATCGTATGTATAATTAAATATGGTATGCATTTAGTATGATTGGAGTTACTTAAGAAGAAGGCTTTTGTGTTATTAGTGAAAAATAAATCAAGTCATCATTTAGAATAGTGTATTGAAATGTCGGAATCAGTAGCTGAAGAGTACAGGGCATCGTTGCAAGACTTGAACTTCAATAGCAAACCTCATATCAATATGTTGACTATGTTAGCTGAAGAAAACAACCAATATGCTCCATTGATCGTCGATACAATTGTTAATCACATTAAAACGGTAAGTTTCTTATGCATGCTTCTTATAAATTTTTTATAATCAGTTTTAGTTAATTTGCATGAAAATGTATAACGTGTAATACCGTGCCTTAATAAGTGTTGAGACTTTGCATTGTGTAATAGCGCTAGGTTTTTGTGTGAAATGCTAGACGCAAAGTAAAATCGTGAAAGAATTATTATGAAATCCACATGCCATTAGTGACCCTATGTTTTCGGACATTTCAATCTTTCGCACTAACCATTTGTAGTTAATAGGTGTTAGTATTGACATTCTATTACTCCAGACCTTCCCATGCTTACAGTCTTTGTGACTCTCTATAAGCGGTTGGCATTGGATTATTGCAGTTAGCAGTGTGACATTAAAGAAAATGATCTTATATTATTACGTCTTAAAGACAATTATCTCAGCTATTAAGATGTGTATACTTATATGTTCGATGAGTATATTGATGTTTTAGAGTTAATTTTGAAGTTTATTGTGAACTTGTAATGGCTGGTTTATTAGTATGCATGTGAACTTTTACCCCTTGTCATTTAAAACGATATTCTTGTTAATGTCCTAACCTTATTTTCTCAACTGTTTGTTAAAATTATTATTATTTTCCTGCTCACAAATTGCTTTTTTTTTAATGTGCAGTTTGACTAATTATTCCATGATATAGTTGTAAGTATTTATATATAGGGTGACCTGGAGTAATTCCTGATCAAAAATTCAAACTTCCATTTTGTGAAAAAACTGTTCAAGTAGAATTTCAATTTTTGGTGAAAGTTTGATGACTTAAGAGACGAGTCCTATGCAGCCTTCTTTTCTTTGAAAATTAAAATGGAATTCAAAATGTTTTAAATTTTCAGTTATAATTACTGATCACCTAGTTTTTTTTTAGTGAAGAGGCATTTTAAATTGATTATACAACAGTACTTAACAAATAATACATTAGGTCAAATAAATAAACCAACAAGACATATAATTAAGCAGCTGATAAGATTTATTTGAAAAAAGCAACAAAATTTAACATTTTAAATTTTCTAAAAATCTTTGCAACATTTTTATAACATTCATATGCACTGTTTATTTCTGCATAGTAAATGTGTCAGTTCCATTTAAGGATATAGGACCATAAAAAATATGTTTGAACTTTATTTTTTCTATTTTGTCACATTTGGGATCTTTCGAGAATATTGGGCCTTTTTGCCGATAGATTATACTTATGCATAAATGAACTCATCCAATCTTCCCCAGGCATATTATCTTTGAAGCGACAATATTTTTATAAGTGTACAATTAATTCATTTGTATCTTCTTTATGTTTAATTACTAAATCAGAAACAGTTATTTTAATATCTTTGCGAGTCAAAGGAAATTCCCATCTTACCACACTCTTTAGACAAGTAACCAACTCATTCTCGTGTTCTGCAGGAATATAGGAAATGGTTCCTACATGTTTTACTGCTGATGGATTCTTTAACTTCATTAAGCGAGAGTGTAAAGTTGAGAAGGGAATTTCAACAGCTACAGCAGCAGCTCTTACAGTGAAACTTTCATTTTTAATCTTTGAAATAGCTTCATTAATTTTGACTTCTAGAAGCTTAGTATCTTTTTCAGGTTTATAGTTTCTCACCATATTTATCAGGCTAGTTTAATAAGCTTAAAAATTATCACTTAAAAAAATCTGCAAACATAGAATCAAGATACAAGCAAGTTAAGACAAATTAGAAATCATGCAAATCAGAGCACTTTTTTTTTGCTTACAGATAGAATAAAAAAGCATTCTGGTTACAATTAATATATGTTTTATAGTGATTACAGTTAATAAATATGAACTGTTGTTTAAAAGGACTAAAATTATATTTATTAGTTATTTCTGATGATATTTATGACAAATGGCAATGATCAGGAATTACCCAGGGGTCAATAATAGGGGGCAACATTTGAGATAGTTCACTGTAATTAATTTTAATGTTTACAGTAAGTATGAAACACCTAATCAAATGCTAACACTATTTTTAGATAAAATAAAAAGAAAGTAACACAAAATATTTATTATTAAGAGAGGGGAGGATCTTTGTAAAAATATGCATATTTAGGAACCCATCTTTGAAATGGCAAGTATCGTATGCAGTTTAAAAGATGCTTAATTTGATAAACTAAACAGCAAATCATAATTATGTAAATTTAGTTATACTTAATTAAAATGTTCAAGAGGTAAACTTTTACTCTACGGTGCCCACTTGCTTCTCGCCATTATTTCTTGGCGCAATTTCATTTGCTGCCGCCAAATACTGTTTTAGATGCACAGTGTGCTTTTCATTGCTCTACTGTGCATGCTTCATTTGAAAAGGAGAGTTTGAGCATGCAATGCTTTCGGCATTTCAAGCGTGTACCAAGCAATTTTTTTAACTTAAAAAAATATCACCGGCTTCGCTTTCAGTATAGCGGAATACTCACAGCTTCGCTTATTCACTGAGAAACAAAACACAGAGAATAACATACACGGTACTGAACGGATATTCAATCCGAAGAATTCCAAGCAAAGTTTTTTCAAATTCGAATTTATTGATCAATCATATCAAAGAGTTGAACAAAACAGTCCAATCAAAACGTGATACAAGATAACCTGATAACCAAAACACAAATGAAAAGATCAATTTGTGCGCATGCGCACTTGTCACTCGTTAAAAGCATCTAGACGCTTCTGAAACAAATGTTCTCATCGCCATTCTTGGCAGCAAAGAGTTGGCAATCCTAAGAGGAATGAAGTAAGTGTCGACTGTAAACCCACCTATTCATTAAATATTTTCAAGCGTCTTTGAGTTCTTGAGATGAATGGTGAATATTGTATAAATTGACAAATATTTTAACTAGTTATGTCCAATTAGAAACGTATTTAAATTTATTATGAAAAATTGCAGATTCCTTGAATGCCCTCTTTTTATATTTTCATTTCTGTTTAAAATTTAAAACTGTTTTTTTTTTTTTTTTTTGTTAAGACTAATATAAAACTTCTATTATCTTTCATCCTACTTGAATAGTTTATATATTTTAAAATCTGTACTATAATAATTTTCAGAGTAATTATAAATTTAGATAATTTTATTCTTGAATGTTTTATTGTCCCCAAGTATTAAAATTTATTATGTTTGCCTAGTACATCAAGTCTTTTATGTATCTATTATTGAAATTTACATTAGGAGAACCTCGGGAATCTGAATTTACATTAGGAGAACCTCGGGAATCTGAATTTACATTAGGAGAACCTCGGGAATCTGAATCCCAGGAATCTGAAATTTTGGATAATCCGAGCATCATTTTTTAATTTTATGAAATTTTTTTATTAAAAAAATATCATTTGAATTGGTATTTAAGAATGAATACAGCATCTTAATTAGTAGAAACAAAAAACGCTATCTTTTGACATTAGGAACTAAACCTGCTTGTCGATGTAAATTGCAGCTACCTCTTTATGTACATATCAAGAGTATTTCACCGAATTCCCCAGAATCTGAACAGAGGTCAGCCCCAATTAGTTCGGATTCACGACATTCTACTGTATTTGAGATTTTATCTCTTGTTGAAAATAAGTTTAGATTTGAGGTTTGAAATGCATATAACAATTCTGAAGGGCCTTTTAATTCTTTCTTAAAATATTCACTTACTGAAAGCTTTATAAATAATATATATAACTCTGTTTTTTTATATTTATTTTTAAGGTTTTTAATTGACCTTCATGAAACTAATTGCTTGATAAAATGAATTTAAATCTTAATAAATTTTGCATTTCAATTGAGGAAGTAAGAATGTTAGACTACTTTATCTCCATATCCAATAATTTAACATTGTGTGTTATAATGGGGAACTTCAGCATTTTTTAAAAACGCATGAAAGCCATCCGTATTTGTAGAAAAAATCATTCTAATTTCAAATATGCAAGCGAAATTTTACATAAAAATTTATTTATTTAAATACTGAGAGCGAAAGATGCACAATGAAATAGCAGGAATCGGGATGCAATCCGAAACTCACTCTCATTGGCTGAGTAGATTTTGACTTCAAAGTTGCCTTCCTTCGCATACTTCTCTTTCGCTACTTTTGTTCCCTGCTTAGAATCAAGACATTTGTACGAGCTAGCATTTTAAAAGTGAAGTTTTTGGCTTTCCTACTATTTAACATTCAATTTCACAATGGATATTGGTTTTGTACAAGGTAAATCGGATAATTTGCCAAGGATTGATTGTACAATGATGGCAATATATTTCAAGAAAAATTCCGATTTTATGATGGCTGAGATATGAGGAATAAAAGCACAATGTTAAAATTTCTCCTTTTTTTTATCTTATAATCCTCCTCAATGAAACAACATAAAACAAAAAATAAAATAAAATGCTGAACTTAGCTAAAAAAAACCGTGTCATAACTCAGAATCCAAACAGTATCCCATGGTGTGTATACTGATTTGTCCTCAGACAGTGTGCTTAAAAAAAAAAAAGGGTGAAAAACAAAACCGATGAAACAAAATTAATTCTAGCTTAACTTCTTTTTAATGTTAACCGAATTCAGCATAAAAAAAGAAAGGATATCTTTAAACACCCATAAAAAAATCCACTGAAAATGAAGAAATAAATTAATTCTGGTAATGCTATTAAATCATCACTATCCTGGTGCGGATGAATCAGCATAAATAAGAAAAAAAAGCAGGAAACCACTAAAGGACAGCTATGTTTTCATATATGTGTCTACGCTTAACTTATCATGTGAAAAAATAAAAATAAACTTTAAAAAAAAATTAGACAAAACCATGGTTTGAAAACTATAAAATAATTTTCTTAATCTTTCAATACGAGCCTGTATAGGTACTTATGCGTTTAACCTCATCCTATACTTATATCAAAAACAGAATAAATATGAAATCAAGGCTTTTCTTTACAGTGCTTCCTGATATTGTTATGGGTTTCTTAAAATGTAAATTCCATGTAATCAAAAAAGGGGGATAATAGAGGGCAAAAGCAAATTAAATTTAACTATTTGCTTTAAAATATCTATTTCTTTTTTCCTGCTTTCTGCTGCAAGTATTAATTTTAAAATACTAATTTATAATAATTAATATGAAATCTGGTAAAAATAACTCATATAAAGAAATACACTAAAAAATTAAAAATAATAAAACTGTAACAACTTTTGTAAATTGCAAAAAAAAAAAAGAAAAGATACGAACAAAGTATCTGTAAGTAGTAAGCCTTTTTTACTGCAAAGTAAGCTTTTTCATTATGTTAGTTAATTTTTGAATTATATAAAAAAAACTATATAAATTTATAATAATATTCAAACCAGACCAAATGCGACTGATCTACGAATTTTAAGTGCTGTCATCTACAAATTCGAGATGCACGATGAGATAAATTTATCCCACCTTTTCTCAACTATAATAATTGTTGAGCAACCTAACTTTTTGAAGACTAATTTTGATTTTAATACATTCATTGAATATGAAGAATTTATTTTGCATCAAAAATTAATTCTGCGAATTATTTTGTTGAACTACAAATGAAAACGAATTTCATTATCAAAACAGTCATGAATTTAAACTAATTTTTAAGATATTCTTATTAATTTTCAATAGTACTGTAATTTTTTTAAAAATACAAGAAACATTCGAATATCCATTGAAAAATTTATGCAATAAAATAGCAAAAGCAAGTTTTTTTTTTGAAAGAATCTTAAAGAAGGTGGGATCTTCTATATTTTTACCATTTGAGGGGCAATGGCCCCTCAAAGGGTAAAAAATAAATAAATAAATAAATTCAATGTAGCTAAATGGGAAAAAAATAATTAAATTTAAATATTTGCTTTAAAATATCTTTTTTTTGGCTGCTAACCTCACTTTATACTTCTTTTGAAAACAAAAAAAAAGATATCGAATTCTGGATTTACTGTGCTTCATGAGATACAATTTTAATAGATATAATATAGATTAATAACTCACATCAAAATGATCTCCACAGACATGACAAATGCTACTTGCTGATAATTCCGGATTAAGCTTCAGTTCTCTCTTCATCGCTTTACACCACCTTTTGCGAATAACATAATTTCTTGGCACATCGATAAATAATTTATCGGGCGCCGTTACAGTTGTTTTACTACATTTAGAAACAATACAATACTTGTATCTTGCAGATACTATTTTATCTGATGCAATAGTCGGAAAATATAGAAAAAAGGAAGGAAGCGTGTGTCTCCCCTGTCAGGCAGCCTTGACGTCAGACCCGTTTCGCGCCAAAATGGATTGTTTTTCCCACTAATTCTGAGAGGCGAACTTTGATTGCAAAAAAACAAAAACAACCCTGTCTAGAATTTTTTTTTTAATGTTATTGTTCGTTTCGAAGCATTTTAAATTGATTTAAAAAATAAAATGCTGAAGTTCCCCATTGGGGGGGGGGGGGTGTCATGTAACTTTTTATGTTGCGCTGCCCAGTGCTAGATGTTTGCTCTATATAAAACTTTGCCTTTGTAATAATTGGATAATTTAGTACTTTGTTAATAAATTAATTTACTTATTAAATTTTAGACTTTTCTAGTTAATAGATTTTAGTTAGAAATTAAATTCCAAGTTAAATTTTTAAAATAATTTTCTTGTTTACCTTATCCTCATTTATGAAGATTTTTAGAGCTACAGCTGAATAAAATGATTACAAAGCATTTTATGTTAAAATAAAATACTCATTTTGGAAAATTATTTTCATATTTATTTACAAGAAAAATTTTATGGTTAGTTAAAATAAGAAAGATATCATTGCATCTCTACTAATATTATTAAAAATAAAATCCATCTTGTTTTGTTATAATAATAAAAATAACTTGTTTCTTGATGTTCATGGGACAATTGAAAAAATGTTTTATCATTCTAATCTTTGCAAGTGCATGTCGCCTACCCTGATTCGTAATGCATTTCATAAAATATTTTTTCATTTTAATACCTAATCAAAATTGTGTTCAGGCTTTGCTGTAATCATAGCAACTGTCTAGATGAAAATGTGATTTACTTATTATATTATCTTAAATGAAATGTGTTCTAATATGTTTTTAAATCTGAATATTGCTGTTGCTATCTTAATATTGGCATTGAATGATATTGGTGTTATGTGTGTTTTTACAATACTTTGTTCGTAGAGATTTTTCCACTTCTATGAATAAAAACGGTTGGAAAATTTGTTTTGATTCAATTTATTTTATTTAAAAAGTATTATTCACATTTATCTTGAATAAATAGCTATTTAAAATTTTATTAGCATCTTTTTTTTTATTCTTCATTATTAAATGTTAATTTTCTTATTTATTTTATAATTTTGAACTTGTTAAAAATATTTCTGTCTGAAAAAGCATTGTAAATGGGAGGGGGATTAAGACCCCTCGTAATAGCAGTGAAACTGTGATGAAACTGCACAGTAAGTTTTTTTTTTCGCACTGCAAAAAAAAATGTCTCATGGATTATATTTTTAGTTGCATTAGAAAGAAAGTTGCATTAAATTGTTGATGTTGGATTAAAATATTATTTTCGCAAAATTAAATAAATTACTGATTTATTTTATAAACTGAAGAAAGTTGGATATACAGTTTCACATTACCTGCACCTGAGCTGGTAAATAATATAAACATCTTCTTTCTTGAGGTTTAGTAACTTTTGAGTGTGGCAGTAATGTAGTTTTATAAATGTCCTGATAAACTTCAAATAAATTTTATCTTTTTTTTATTTATTTTGCAGGTTCAATCAGATTTGAAGCTTCCTAGTCTGTATTTGGTAGATTCAATAATGAAAAATCTTGGCGGACATTATATTGCTTTATTTAGCAAACATGTGGTTTCACTATTCACAACTGTATTTTCCAAGGTTTGATTTCAAGTTTTTACATCATTTAATAAAAAATATTTATTCTTATTGGCATTATGTTTTTGTGTAAATATATAGGGGCAAACTTTTATCCTGTAAATTGCATTGAGTTAAAACAGATGAAACTTTTTTTTTCAGATAAACCTATAATGTTCTTCACTTTATTTTGTTTGTGGTTTGGTAAATATTAAAATAAATGCAAACATTAATAAGTATACTTAATGATATCTTTTATCGTAATATTCTGTGTTATTTTAGGCTTTCAGCTTGCAACCTTCCTCCATTAAAAGTCAAAATGGTAGATGGTTATTAGATTAATAGCCCATTTCCTAAATTGGCCTCCATATTTTAAAATCTTAATTTTAAATTTAATTCCTGTAAAATATTAAATTCCTCTAGTAATTTAATTAGATTTTATCTTTCATCTCAATATTCAATTTATTCCCACAATGCAATTTATTCCCATAATTATTCTCAGTTTAAATATATTTTGTTAGATCAAACTATTTTAATTAAAAGGGCAAGTCAAATTTCATTGTGGAGGTGTGATGATACTTTTTATTCAGCGGAACTCAATAAATGAATCTTCTATTACTTTTAAAACTTTAATTAAAAAAGTTTTTAAAAACACAGTTTTATTTGTTTACTAGACAATGGAATTTTTCATTTTTAAAAATTATTTTATCCTTTTTAATCTTGACATCTGTTGTTTCATACACTTACACCAGGTGGCATCACTGGTGTAGAATCAAAACTTAATTTGATTAGTGATTAACTGATAATTAGACATGCAAAATTTCATTTGTGTAAAAATTGATTTTAATATTTTTCACAAACATGAAAGAAAAGGTAAATGAAAATCTTTAAAATTACCATAGGTTTAATAACTATCACTTTATATTTGATGGCAACATCCATGATTTATTATGATTGAAATATAGGATCTTATGTATGGTTGCTATCTATTTAAACAGTTTCACATACTCAGTATTTTTTAAAGAACCAAAAGCTTGAATTATGTGATTAGTTGTAATGTTAAATTTTAGATGAATAATAATCACCTTTTGTTCTGAGCATTGTGATTTAAGTTATTCATTCTTGTAATTGTTTTGATATTGCTTAAAAGTCTTCATTTGTTTGATATAAGAAAGTTAGTTTCATTTAAGTATATTAGTCACAAGGCCAGTATAGCATCAATATATCATTTGACAAACACAGCACCTTAACATTATAAAGCATGCATTTCTTTAAGCATAAGAATTTGTAATTAACAATAGTAGTGATATTTATCCCTACTAATATTCATTTGCAGTTTTCTTAACAGACTTGACATTTTGGTTAACTGGTTATTAATAAATATTTAAAAATCTTTAGTGGTAGGGTTTCGTTTTTCTTAATTTGCATGCCGTACAATTAGAATTTTGCTGTCTATAATATTGGATCTATACAAGTGTCATATTTGTCAAAACTGAGTTAAATTTTTGGGATACATAATTTTTTAATTTTCATCATAGCATTTGCTTGTATTTTGTTTTTCTTGGGGTAAAACTCCTTGTGCACCAACAAGTACAACACAAGGCTTACAGAATTAGTAAAATACTCAATTAATGGTTGAAGGAAGTTTCAGAGGAAATGATACAAATGCAAAATCCAAACAGAATTTTTAAAAAAATTTAAAAAATACGAAACAATTGTACAATAATTGGTCACATCCCTAACTAACAACATGAATGGTATTAAGCAATGTAGTAAATCATCAAGGAAACAGGAACATATTCAAATTCAAAAAAGAAAAATAAAGAACCCATATAAATCTAAAATAACTGGTCACATCTACACAAAAATATGGATAATAACTTGCTTGTATTGGAAATAAGATTTCAAGAAGCTCTTTACTTCAGTAGAAGAGTTTTAAAAAATTAATATTACTCAATTATAATTTGTTCACTATAATGTGAAATGTAGAATAAAAAAAAAAAATTCGAAATTTTGAAATTTTTTGAAAATTTGCTCTGAAAATTATAATATTTTAGTGAGGGAAGTTGAAAAGGAGAAGTATTATAGGTTTGATTTATTATTTTTTTTAAAGTAACATTTGCCCCTATATATGCTTGATATTTGTAAACATATCTATTATATATACATTTATTTAGTTTTTAATTTTTAATCCTCTGTTCAGTACTTGGTGAAAACGGTAATGCATTTTATGCTGTTGAGATATATCTGTACTTCCATATACCTTACAGGGGATTAAGATTGTCTATTTGTATCATTCACTTTTTAATTTTCAAGTATTTAATTTTTTGATGAATTTTTCTTTTATTTTGAATACTCATGCTTTATTATAAATCTTTATAAGAAATACTACTTTGCATTTGATTGATGATACTGAGGTATTAATATTTAGGTATCCATATTTTGATTTTCACTTCACTTGGATATTAATGCACCTAACATAAGAATGAGGGCCTTTTATGTGTAATGTATTTACACAGAAAATGATTACATTTTAACTATTTGTTGATCTTAAAAGGTCCGTTAACACTGACAGATTTTGGACAAGAATTCAACTCTCCCAGTCTAAGCATTTTATATTCCTTGATTTGAAGTAATAAGTTTTTTGGCACATTTCTTAAAGTTTGTCTTGTGCTTTTTCAGTTTAGAACATAGAATAGTTACCTTCCTTTATGTGAATGCCTCAGAGTCCCTTCCTGCTTCATGGCATGCAGAAATAAATAAGGGAACAAAAAGCATTTGCTAGGTGAATTAGATCCCTGATAGTATTGAATACTGCATTTATTTTTGAATTCCTGCCTTTCCTCAAAAGTAGCCAAATGCCTGAGACTGGCTTTCCTTCGTCAAGTGGTAATCTTTTGAGAGCAGGAACATTTATTATAGGATTAATAATTTAATGAGCAGGGCTGAGTTAAACTAATTTCATAACTTTATGCTATGATAATGTAAAGCAAACAAAACTTTGAGTCACTAATAATTTGTTTTTTGAACTTAAAATGAAATTATGAATTATTTTTTAAATTAATTACAACTTGGGTATCAGAGAAAAAATATAAATGGAACCTTTAAGAAAAAATTTATTAGTTTTGAGGGATATATTTTATATCAAATCGTATTTTATTACATTATTCTCCCATAATAAAATGCGTTGAAATTTGTTTCTCTCCTCAACCTCTATTGAAGAGTTATTTCAGAAATCTGTATAATATTTCCCTGGTGCAGTCTTGTTTTTAAGTTTAACTAGCATAATAATGAAAAATTGTAATAGGATAGTTTTATTTTAAATATGTTAGAATAATGGAGTTTTCAGTACTTTAAGAATATTTTTATTTACAGTTTCTTGTATAGCAATTGCATTTTCTGAGATGATTTGAACCGTCTGTTATTATAAACTAGCCGCCTTAGACGAGAAGCTTGATCGCTGGAAATAAAAATTCACCAGAATCTCTTATGCATAATTTTATATTCATGCTTCTCTTAACAAAGTAGTTTTAAACTTCAAATTGCTATAGACATTTGACCCGCGTTCTTTTCATAGCATTGCGCTTGTTATGTTCCTTATCTACATTAATGTAAAATACACATTTGATTTCGACATTAAATTGGCATGGCACATTTTATGTTCAGCAGCATGCTAATTGGCTTAAAACATAGCAATGCTAATCTTTCAGTTCACTGGACTATTTCATTATTACTTATTATCTTGAGGACTTCCTTTACAGATTTCAGAGAAAAATTGAACAAATAAAAGAAAGTAAAATCCAGTTAGATATTTTCTTAGCTTTCAGCTATGGAAGAGAAAAATGCAATTAAACTTTTCTTTAAACAATGAAAACGGTTTGAGATGCATTGCAACAATGAAAAGTATTGTTGTAAATTATGCCAAAAAAAATTTTTAAAAATTTATTAAATTTAGAGAAAAAATTGTATGGCAACTTAATTGATATCATTGAAAAGGTTGTTTTTAAAATTTCTCTATGGTATAAAAATAATTTTTGTGCTGTAATATTTTCGGAAGTTATTAAGGAAAAACGTCAAAATTTAGCTTAATTTTTAATTAATTAAAATTTCAAAAAGTGGCTCCGAGGTTCACGTTCCCAGCCTCCAAAGTATGTTTGTGCCAAATTTCGTTGCTGTAAGCATAGCAGTTTGTCCTGTAGAGTGCACACAGACATTCTCCTTTATTATTAGTAGATATAACATTATTAAGTATAATGAGAGAGTGTAATGATCAACATTTTATGCAGTTAGTTATTTCTTATAATTACTCATTAATATATTTTCATGAATGATATAAACATGAAGTTAGGAAAAATGAATTACATTTTGAAAAGTTTTGTTTTAGAACTTTGATAAATTTAGTATATTATTTTATTTAAATTCAGAGTGAATACAGAATATCAGAAATGCCTTTTAAATGTATTTTTAAGTGCTTTTTTTCTTTTCTCTTCCCATCCTCCCCCATAGTTAGAAAGCGTAATTTGCATCTAGATATTCATTCACTAAGTTTTGACATAATATAATATTTCTGTTTTCTTAATTTTTTCCAGTATGTATCTTGTTATTTCTTAGATAGTTATACTCTTTAAAATGAAATAGTGTTAGGCATGTTATATTGAATTATCAAACTGCGAATGTGAGGGCCACTAAGGGTCTGGGCAATTTGATTGATTTTTTTTTAACAGAGCCAAACCACAATTCAAAATTTTGATTTTCTACTATAACTTAAGTGACTTATAATCCAGTGCTTTTACTAATATTTTAAACTTCAAAAGATTAGATATATGTCTTAGTGTATGTAAATATAAGTACAGTAGAATCTCGATTTCCGGGCCTCATTCAATCAAGGTCTCTGTTAAACTAACCAGTACTAGAAAATTAAAATTTATTTTTCATTTTTTAAATAAAGTCGACAAATTTTTGAAAAAAGGGTGCCATTAAAGTTTGTTTTGAAGCCAATTTTCTTGATGCAAAGATGTGTAAAAGATCATTATTGGGAGATGATCTTTTATAACTTGAGATAATGTTTAGAGGGGGGGGGGGAATCTTTTTCCATTCTTAAGCATTTAAATATGAGAAACTTCCTTACATTTTAATGAAAAAAATGTGACTGTTAATGTGTAAGAAAGTTTCATGTTGTTGAGCAAGGGAAAATGCAAAGGAAACAGTGAAAATCATTTGCGAACACTTATTAAAACTAATTAATGTTTCAAAAATTATATGTAAGGAGTCTGATAACCAATAAAAAAGTTTTATAAAATGCATAATGGTAGTCCTTGCAGAACCTATTTTCAGAATATGAAATAAACAGTTTTGGAAAACTGGTAAAACTGTAATTTACAGCGAGGTCTTCTTTTTCGCCATTTTGACAAGGTACAGCTCCGATTGGCATCGCCAACTTTTTTTTTGCCAAGGGATGACTGAAGAATGAAATGAGTGAGGAGGGATTGTGCTTGCGATGCCTGCAGCATCTGAAGTAGGTACCTGGCAAATTTTTTTAACGTTAAAAAAAAAAAAAAATTACGACTTTGCTAGCAGCGGAGCAGGAACCTAGTTGCTTCGCTTGCTTATTGAAAACATAAAGTATCCAAAACTAATCATTCTCATGGTGACGAAAAGTTGGCAATGCCACTTGGAGTTGGGCCAAGTCAAAATGGCAGAAAACAAGACCGCACCATAAACTACAGTTTTACTGGCAAACCTTGTTGAATGAAAAGAAATCTTGATTTAAAATTTAGTCTCTATTAACTGAGTTTTCGATTATTGGTCCCAGTCAGCTCAGATAATCAAGGTTCTATTGCAATTAATTTTTTAAAGTTTTAAGTTACGAAAAAGATTCAACTAATTTCTTATTGTATTGTCAGAATCAAATCCATAAACTTATGAAGATTAAGGAATAGCTTGCTCATTGTGTTAATTTAAATAATTAGAAATTTAAATGCATTTAAAATCTTGAAATGTTTAAATTAATTTGGATAATAATGAAGATTATAATTAAATTAAAAATCATATGTTTCAATAATAATAATGTGTCATGAAAATTATAAATGAACCTTCAGTTTTACTTCCTATTTTTTTAACCTTCACTGTAGAATAAAAGCGAACTGCTGTATAATCTTAAGTTTCATAAATTGGAAATAAATGTAAAATGTGTTTATAGCTTTTTGTTGACAAATATTTTAAGAAATCAACTTTTAAATTTACTTTTTCAATTGTATTATGTTTAGATCAGGGGTAAATCTAGATTAAATAATAAGTATATTACTTTAAAAAAAAAAAAAGCTTTTTAGAAGTATATTTATTTGTAGAAACAGAAACTGTCAAAAATGACAGATTTTTAATGCACTAGAATTAGCATAACTTAAAATGACACTTATATGATATCATTTATACTAGAATGTATGATTATGTATTTATTCTTCTTTGAATATAGGGTTTATAAGAAGTATATTTATAATAGTGTATGAAAAATTAAAAAAAAAAAATTCTGCATGGTTCATCGTGATTAACTATAACTTGTATTTTTAAAACACACTTAGCAGAAAGGATAATTTTATAATTTCAGGTTCGTGAATCAAAGAAAAATATTAGTAAATGAAATTGCTCTATCCTTCTAAAGTGGTTCTTAGTTTTTCTTTATCCTATCCATGTGAAGCAAAATAGGAGTAATCAGAGATTTATTATTCTTTTACAAAAAAAATTATTTGAAGCTATAATTCCTACTGAAAACATTGTTTTGCACAGCATACAGACTCTTGTGCCACAAACCAAACCATGCCTACTGAAAATATTTCCTTTCTTGTAGAAAATTCAGAAAGTTTAATCCATGAAAACTTTTGTCTTATGATAAATTGATTGTTGCCGTAAAAATGTGTAAAACTACAAAAATAAATTAAAAAGTAGAATTTTTCTTGTTGATATGTTTTTGGGTTTAATGGTATATTTTTGGATAATTTAATTGTAATTCTACAATCATGTTGCTACCTTTGAAGGTCATTTTCATGTGAAACTATTGGGTCTTGAAATTTGCTTTTTTTTTTAAAAAAAATTATCCCCCTACTGATTTCTGAATAGTAAATAATCTGTATTATATCATATTGGGAAAATAACTTTTTCCTCGTCCACGTTATTGAAGTCTGCAGTATTGTTAAATCATTATGGTTGCGATTAATTTTCATAACATCTGTACAGGCATTTGATACGAAATATTTCAATTTTTGAAGGGGAAGGGAATAGATTTATTTTTCTTTGTGCTTTTTTTTTTGAAAACTATAATAATCAAAAGAAACTTTTAAATGATATATTTTGTTTTATGAAATATGTTTTGCTGGAATTCTTTTAGCAGTTTAATTTTCCTTTAAAAATTGAGGTTCACCAAAATAGTTCAATAAATAATTTTATCTCTTAGTTTGGTCTTAAAAAAAAGAAAAAAAAAATAAAAAATAAACACTTTTGAATTTTGATCAGTTTTCATTGAAAGTTTTCAGTTTGGGAATTACTTGACTAGTTGTTTAATTACTTTCTTCAAAATGAAAATAATTTTTGAATTTCTTGATGGTCAGGAGGAGAAATGTTAGGAATCTCTGAGATCTAGTTAATTTTAAAACGATTAATTACATTGTGTTTTTAAAAATGTTCTAAAATTATTTCTCCGCAGTTAAAGAAACTTCGAATTATAAATTTATCTGATAAGCAATTAACACTCCTTTGCTTTTAACTTGTGGAATTAATTTTTAAATTAAGTTTATTTTCTCTCTTGTAAGTCTCTGTTCCTTTAATTTTTATCAGTTTTTGTGGTATTTGAACTATTATTTATCATTAATTTGTTAATTATTCAAAGCATATTTTTGCTTTTCCGTCACTCTAGAAGAGGAATCTTAAATATAATATGCTGATAAAAAAATGATGAGTTATTGCTTTTAATAAATTTATTTTCTGACATGAAATAATATGAAAATACAGGCTTATGAATATCATAATTAAAAAAAAAAAATTAAACCATTTCCAAAATGTTTAAAAGCTTGTAAATATAGCACTTGACATTTATTTTTTTATTTCACTGTAAAAATTAAAATATATTGTATATTTAAAAAATAGAGTTTGATACTTAATGAAGTCAGATTTAAAACTAGTTCAAATTCCATATATTGTTTAAAATTGAACAAGTCTGTTATTTAAGAAATATTAAAAAAAAAAAAATTAAATGAGTGAGCTTAATGGTGTGTGATGATATAATGTTTGTGTTAGTCATATTCTTAAATTTTGCATGAATATTATTTTGGTTATTTTTTAAAGTATTAAACTGTGTATTAGTCACTATTTTCTTTGATAAGATTTCTCTTAAGTAACTTTTTTTTTTCAGTTTATGATGATGAATATTTTATGCTTGAAATTGTGTTATTTAAACATTTTTTAAAAATACAAATTGCAACATTAATTATAGAGTTTGTCTGAATATTTTACATATATTTGCTTGTAAACATGAAAATAAACAAATGTGTGATATATTTTATTTAGTTGTATTATGTGTAAAAATACATGAATGTAGTCTGTTACAAGATAACAGTTCTGAAATAAAATTTCTTGTAAAAATCTTATGTGTTTTTTTACTATATCATTTTATACATTTCTGACTTTTATTTGTATAAATCAAATATCTAAAAATTCCTTTATTTTTACTGCACAGTAACTTTGATTTTAGACATAAATAAACAACCATTTAAGGACTTTGTGGAATAGAACATTTTTTTCTTTCTTATTATATGAAAGAAGAAAATTTTGCACAGAAGAAACGGTTTTAATAGTCAGAAGGAAAAGTGCAGCTTATGAACTTTCTAATATGTTTTCATATGGTTTTTAAAAATATTTATTTACAAGCAATGTTTGTTTTTTGCAACTATGCAACTGAATTCTGTGAACATTATACTGTGATGCTTTAAGAAGGGAAGAACTTGTAGATAGGACATGTCTTACCTGACTGAAAAAGTTTATAAATATGCAGTGTGATATGAAAAATTAACAAAAACCAAAACAGTATCTTTAAACAATATGTGAAAATATATGAATGATGTGCTTTTAAAGGGATCCTTAATATCCTTTTTTTATTGTAATTTTTAATTTTCTGAAAAGTTAGTTCCAGAAGAAAAGATAGAAATTAAGCAGCTTTTATTCAGTATTTATAGAGGCATTAAGCGAAAAAATGTGCATATTCTATGACCCCAGTATTTACAACTATATATATATATTTAATTTTCTGTTTTGTAAAATTGAATTCATAACATTTTAGCATATGCTATCTCAGGTTTTTAAATGATTTTAGCTAATAACTTGTATTACTTTTTTTAGATACAAAAATATTTTGATTGCTACTAAAAAAATTGATCAGTATCAAAAAATGAGTATTTGCTCTATATGATTATATTCAGTTGCTCATCAGTTTTAGCTGACGTCATTTTGAATTCATGATAAAAGGTATTAAAATTCAAAAGTTACAGTTATGTATTCTGTAACATTACTTCAAAATTAAAGATGGGCTTTTTCTGTCGGGCTTTGTTTTTAAGTTATAAATTGTTAAACAAGGTAATATGATAGTTGGGCTCAAACAGTCAGATGAAAATAAAATGAACTGAAATGGTTTTTTTTTTTTTTTTAAATTAAAAAAAAAAAAAATCAATCGTTACAAATGTAGTAAGAAAACGAATGGATGTTATATTCATAGAATCTGAAGGCACAATATATTTAAAGTAAAGGAAGTAGAAAACATTTTATATTTTAGTTAAGCATGTATTTATTATATTTAAAAAAACATATATTAAGCAAAAAAAAATTACAGTTTTTAGTTAGAATTGATGAAATAATCTGCATGAAAAAATAGTTAAAAAACAATTAAAATTTTAGATATTTTAGACTTCCAAGAATCTGCTTTTCATAATATACTACCTAAAAGAAGGAAGTAAAATGATTAATGAAACAATTCACTATAAATCTAATTTAAAAAAGATATGTTCAAAGAGAAAACTATTAATTGTATACATGTATATTGCAAACAAATTCCCTTGGTTTTAAATAATTATCAGTTTTTTGGTATGTTCTTTGTCTGATATTAAAACAAAATAACAAAAAATATATATGCACCTACAATTACATTTGAAAACAAGGAACTGTCACCAAACAATGATCTGCAGTTGGTTAAGAGTATGTTTGTTTTTCGAGTCATCAGTGAAGTTAAGTAGTGTCGTGTTTAAACTTGACTTTTTCTTATTTTGGAATGTGTCAGCGTTAGTGAAATATACTGTTGATTCTTCAATTCCTCTTCATTATATTGAATCTTGTATACTGTGCAGAGTGTGAAATATTCAGTTTGGCCACATTGTTTCCAAGTGGCCAATTTTGTTAACTGAAACTATATATCAGCTTCAAATAAAACTTTTGGAACAATTTTATTTAATGTGTGAGAAGAAGTTTTTCATTGTATTTATTTATTGCCTTGATGTGCTGAAAATGAAGAAATTGATTTAAAACTTTTTTAATTAAAGGCAAAATTTGTTTTAAAGATGTTCTGAATAATTAAATAAAACTTTCCTTGTGTTTTAAATCAGGATTTGTTACTGATTAATTGTGAAAAGTGAGATTATTTTGTTCGTTGTTATGATTATGTATGTATTAGTTGTATAATTTTATTATTTTGTGTTCTGTTTCTTTCAAAAATATTTAAATATATTTTATGCTTATTTCTGATATTTATTCTGACATATATTGTACATGTTTTTCATTTTCAACTTTTCTTAATTTAATCATTTTTGAAGTCTGTGTAGGTAACGTTGAAAATAAAAATGTTTCTCAGTTGTTTTTAATTGTAGTAACTGTACATATTTATAGGTGATTTATAATTCCTTATTGAATTAGTCAATATTTGCTAGAAATTTCTAAAGTAATTTGCCATTATTATTTAATTTTCAAGCTCAATTTTGATTGCCCGTCCAAATTACTCCTCTGTCCTTCACTCAGTCCTAAATATGCCCCAAATCTCTTTGCTTTCTACGGAAGTCACTTTTGAATCTGCTTTAAATAGTTATTTATTGATTTTTCTTGGAACTTCACCTGCTAGTGTCTGCATCATGATGTTAAATTTTAAATCAATAAATATTAAAGATAACATTTAAGCTAATAAAAAAAAATTAATTCAGAAGTGTGTGAATTATGTGTAGTTGAGGGAAAAGAGAAAGACTTTAACTGATGGTTTTTTTTTTTTCTCTCTTTCTTTCTACTCTCTGTAATAACTACAAAGCAATCCTGTAGGGAAAAGATCAGTTTAAAATTACTGTTTGTAGCAGTTGTAGAAAGAACTGTGTTTTGGTACTTAAAAAAAAGCCCCACTTCTTACTACAAGAAACTAAACTTTTGACTGTATGCCACAGTTTAGGAATCTGTTTTAAGGGGCTAATGTATACTAATTCTTTAACAAAAAGGTAACACAAATGCTTAATTAAGATTAAATTTTTAGTATGCTGTAATGTTGACATATTTTTTTCACCCTAGAAAAGCTTTAATATTTATTCTAAAGTGATGCATTTTAATTATTTTCTTATTTTATATAAGCGAAATATCAGCAAGTTTACATAATTTGAATTGTGGTGTACTATTTTAACTCTGTTTTGTTATGTTATTATTATTAGCACTCCTCTATTAGAAAGTTAGGTGCTGCAAAGTATTTGAAATTACGTATCACATTAACTGTAAATAAAAACCATTACATAAGTTTTGAAATTTTGTTTTAATTAGTATAAACATGCCTAACACTTTCAATGGTCATGTTTAATTCTGTATGCATTCTAAAAAATTAAATCATTATTTTTAGTACAAAATTTTAAAGTAGTTTTAATTTTTAAAAAATAGTTTTATATGAATTATACTCAAGATTGGAATAGGAAGTTAGAATATTTTTTTACAAGATTTAGAATATTCTTTGCCTTAACAATTTTTCAGTATTATTTTTATTATTAGTTTATTAATATTTGCAATTAAATATGGCAGTAGAAATAGATCAAGATATAGAAATTTTAGCTTCACTGTTTGTGTTGTGAACTTTATTTTATCCATTTTTAAAACATGACTGATGCTTTCAGTGAATCATAAATCTTAAAGAGAAATGTTATTGTTCCTTCTTAACTATAAAGAGCTCACTGTAATAGTTTAAAAAAAATTTTATTGGAAGTAAATAAAATGTGTAATTTATAATGATAATGTCTTATTATAATTTTCTTTTAACTTAAAAATAATACGAGTTCATTGGTGAAATAAAGATGGGAATGTGTCATTTTTTAATTTAAGAAAAAATACATGGTATTGAAATAAACTTGCAACTATTACTAGCACTTAAAGAAAACATTTCATCGTGCCCTTTCTTGTATTCAAACAATTAATATGCATCAATGCATTGGTCCCTTTATTCCTTGTATGCCTGTGTTAAGACTGACTTTATAATGGTCCATGATTTTGACTTTTTTTTAAAATCTGATTTTAAACGTTATTAAAAAAAAAAGGAAAATAAATTTGAATGAATGAAACCAATTAATAATTATAATTTGTAGCCCCTGAAATAATTTCGTTTTTACACTTAATTTTTGCATGTGTTATTAAGTTAATATGATTTAAATGCTTATAAAAGTAACAAATTAGATTGTATTATTATTTTTTAAAATTTTCATCATGTATTGTTTTAAGTGATATATTCAAATTTAGGATGAATGTGTGTGAGTGAGTTCACTTTTATTGAAATTAACAAAATACAATAATTATAAAATGCTGAAAATAAATTATTTTATTAGAAATAGTATTTTATATTGTTTTTGTAATTTTAATTGAATATTGTGCAATATATTTGAAGTAACGTAGATTCCTCTGCTAACATCCCTCTCCATTTTATAATTTTGAAATGTTCCTTTCATTTTTTTTTTTTTTTCATCTTCTGGTATATTCATTGAAATTAAGTGACTAAATCAGCTATCAGTATATGCTTTCTGTTTATATTTATGTTAATTCACTATTAGGTGTATATTGTAGGAGTGCATATATTGGAAAAATTGTCAAATAATGGTATTAAATGTGAAATATTTATGAACTTTTTTTCTTTGTGACTTATGAAGCTTTGTATTCTTGTGGAATTTTTTCTGAAAATAGTAAAATTTTTAATCTAGTAGTTCTATTTATTTCTGAAATAGAAGATGTAATTTGTGTTGGCTTTTCTAGATTTTTTTTTTCTATAATATGTATGCAATTACATTTTATTTCTTCTCCATATTTCTTTCAGTTGTTCCCTAGATTCTTTTGAGGGTCCTTCTTTTATTTTTTCATTATAGTTATTTTATTATATTTATGTTTACAATTTTTTATAGTTATCATTGTGTCTTTTGATTATTTAAGATATTAATTTTTATTGAATATTTTTGGAACCATAAAAAATTGAAGTCTTAAGTTGATGTTTTATAGAACATATATTTTATAAATGCAGTTTTCTCTAACATATCTATCTGAAAAGGAAACATGTTTCTTTATGATGACTTACTTTTATGATTAATTAACTTTTCAAATATTCTTTTTTTCAGAACTTGATTATTTCTATAAGAAACAGCGCATTCTTATCTATATAAAATTTCCTACTTCTTAGTATTCTGATTTATTGTTTTATGAAATAATATATTTTCCAGTCTCTTTTGCTAGAAAATATCTGGTAATTTTTCATTAGCTTGACAGCAGCCAGAATGCTTCAAGAGCAGCAACCATACGCAGTGATCTAATTAAGCTTGCTGTACTTATTTTTGCACATTGTATCGTTAATCAAAAGTTACATTTTGCATGAATGTTTATAATGGCTATTACTGCTGTTAATCTAATGTAGAAGTACCAAATGTCTTTTATGCCTGGTACAACTCCCAAGATCAGGTTTTTATATGTTTGTATATGAATTTTAATAAGTTAAATACATTGTTACTTTGGGTAGGTTGATGAGGCAACTAGAAGTGCACTTTATAAATTACGGCAAACGTGGAACGAGATTTTGTCAAAGAATACTTTGTATGAAATAGATTGCCAGGTGAACGCGATTGATCCAGCTTGGCCCATAACAGCTAAGGTACCTGTTGCCGCAAAAGTTCCTGTAGTGAATTCTGCTCCAACGAAGAATGCCATTCATGTTAATCCAAAATTTCTTGGTGGACCTGCTGCTCAGGTAAAGACTCGCTGGAATTTAAGAATTTTCCTTAACATTTCGATTTTTCATACTTCATTTCTTTTTGGGATAGGGGAGAGATGCTGAATTTGGACTGGTGTCATAGCTTCAATTCTATTAAATATTTGGGACATAAAATAGGCAAATTATGATGCAAAATCCCTTATGCTGTTCCAAATTTAGTAAGAAAATATGTTATTATATTTTCAGATAGGAAATTTTTTTAGTTACAATTTACTATAATCATTTTATGAAAATAGTTTAAAATTTAGATTAGGAGAATTTTTATGTTGTTGTCCAAAGGTCACCTAGATTCGACCACAAACAATTCGCTGCCTTGGTTTGACAAGGTTCTAACTGCATGCGAGTCAGTTTTGACAAAAACGAGTTTAAAGTTTTCACCGATTACAACTTTTTTATTTATGATCTAATTTAATTATTTTAATAATTACATTAAAAAGCTTTTATTTAGATGTTCCATAGTTTATTTGAAATAAATTATGTTTAATTCCTTTGTTTTTGAACATAGCAAAATGCAGTTAGAACCTTGTTCAAAACGGAAATAGCTTTCGTGAAAGAGACATAGTTGTAACTGTGCATAGAACTTCGTCAAAGTTACCCTTTTATTATATAAATTACAATGGTATGGTACAAAGTTCTAACTCGATTCAAAATTTAATGAAAAAGAATAAAATAACATTTTATATTATGATAAATGGAATGGCACAATTAGTAGGTTTATTTCAAATATAATATAGCATTATAATATTCCTTATCCTGTATAGCATAAAGGGAATTGCTTTCTTTATATCTTTCTTTTTTTGATCACTTACTTCTTTTGCATCCTTTTGACCCTTAGTTATTACTTGGAACACACTCAAACTGCAGTTTTCTGAGGTCTTTTCCCGTTTAATATGTTTTTTCGAGTCCCTCATAGATGTCTCAGCAAACTGGATATTTATGGAATTTTCTGGTTCAAATTTGTTGTGCGATGTTTTGAAGTTCACCATGTGCAGGGTTCTGATAAATTTCAAAACTGCCACACTAGTGAATGGCACAATCTTATAATTTAGAGGTTTTGTTGTTCCCTGAAAATCTTTAAAGTCATCAGGCCACATTTGTATGACACGGTATGGGTTCCTAAATAGAAAGACTTGCATACCTGTATTTTCTTTCCCTTCACAAAAAAAGTACTTAAAGGAAACTCTCTTCTTGACGATTTAATTTTTCTTTTATTTTTCTCACTATCTGCTTCATCTTCCATCCAATCATCTTCCGCTTCGGTTCATTGTTCCTCTCTCAATCTCTTTGGTTTTGCCGTTAACAGAGAAGAGAACCTAAGAAAATGCCTTCTTTCTGTCGCTGTGCCTAAGGAATAAAATGAATCATGAATATCTGAGTGCTCTGTGTCTGAAATTTTTTAGCCCACATTGCAAATCACAGTTTTTCAATGTTTTCTTTTTTCTTTCTGGCACATCCCCCTCCCCTTTTGCTTATATAAGATTTGCCTGTTTGGTGATCTATTTTCCTTGCATTACACTTCTATTTCATAGGATTAGCCACAATTTTCCTGTCTTTCATTGGGGTTTGGTCACGTTCTTGTGTTCTAAAAATAATAACGAAAAAAAAAACATCATTAATATTGAGTTTAAAACAAATCTTTTACAGTAGGCCAATCTAGGCAACTGGATTCCTTGATTGAACTGATGACACATTTTTTAAACTGCTTCTTTCCTAAATTAAATTGTGTTTCAGAAAAAGTTAATTATACTGTATAAAAACAAAAAAAACTACTTATTTTTCATTAAAATTACTTCTCCATCACTGTATATTAAAAAATGTCCAGATGGTCCAAATTTGTCAACTCTCCCCTATATCTTTTTTTAAGTAGATATTAAGAAAAAGATGCTCCAGCTGTTCTTTTCTTCTGTTCCTTTTTAGTACTTAGTGCAGTTTTTGGTGTATTCTTTTATTTCCACTGTAAATGCCTGGTTAGAATGATGATTTGAAGCTATGCTGTAATTTCTGTAAATTTATTCTGAAATGTTCTGGGTATTGAACTTTTCTGTAACAAATTATTTTTCCACTAGGGTAGCAAAGAAAAAAAAAATCTTGTTCATTGCTGCCAAGGCATGATAATCATAACTAGATTTATCTTTATTGAATTTTCTTTACTTATTATAATTAGGTTCCTCAACCTTCAAGAAATCAAGCCAAACCAGTATCTATGAAGAAAAATCAGGTAAGAGTTCACTATACCTTTCTTTTTTAAAGAGATGCCAGATTTTAATTAAAATATGATTTTGAAAATTTGGACTAAATTGCATTTAAAATGTTATGTGATAAAATTTTCTCTTGTTTTTCACTTGTAATATGTTTTCTTTTTCGAAAAGATTTGAAACTCTTGTAGACTTCTTTATACTAAAATTTGGAGATTCATTGAGAGTGAATTGGTCCAAATCATAAAGAAGCAAAAATAATAATAACTTGTTTTTCGGAATTGGACAAACTTAATGTAAAGTATGTTGTTGTACAGGGTATCCGAAATGTATCTTTACACTTTAAAAAATAATTGAAAATAAACAAACAATCATATGCACTTACAGTTTTTTAGGTTCCATAAAAGAAAATATCAAAGTTTTTTTTTAAATGAAGTGTAAACTAGATGGCGCTACGTAAATGTTTTGCAACATTCTCATTTCAAAATGGCCTCACCGCAAGAATAAGTTGTAGCGTGGTTTATCGCATTTAAATCTGCAACACAGGTACAGTGTAAATTTCGAACTACTTACAATCTAAGTCCACCTTCAAGACCCACAATTTATGAACGGCATGAAAGATTTATGACGACAGGTAGCGTATTGCCAAAACCAAAATTGGCCGCCCTAACAGAAGCTTCGATGACGCTAAACGAATTCAAGAAACTTTTCGTTGTAGTCCTCCTAAATTGATTTGCTGCATTTACTAATTCCGAGATCAACTGTGTATGATGTAGTGCATAAAAAATTACGGCTTTATGTGTTATAAACTTCAGTTGTTGCTTGAGTTAAAGCCTAATGATAAACCTCAACCTCAAACATTTGCAGAAGAAATGTTACTAAAAATGGAGAATGACGAAAATTTTCTACAACGTGTAATGTTTTCAGATGAGGCAACGTTTTACGTATCAGGTATTGTTAACTGACACAATACTTGAATATGGGATTAGAAAATCCTCATGCCATACTGGAGCAAGCAATAGACAGCCCTAAAGTAAACGTGTGGTTTACTGCTTGATTGAATTATATGGCATTTTTTCTTTTCTGAAGTAACTGTCCGCTCTGACAATTACCTTGATATTTTTGAAATTTTCACATTTCCTCAAATAGAGAACTTGCAACCCAATATAATTTTCCAGCAGGATGGGGCACCGCTACACTGGAGTTTGGAAGTTCAAAAGGTTTTAGATGAAAAATTCCTCAGGTGTTGGATTTGAAGAGGACACTGTAGCCACCTAGATATCCAGACATAACACCTTTGGACTTCTTTTTATGGAGATACATGAAAAACATTGTTTACCAATCTCCAATTTGTGACACTGATGAACTGAAAAGTCGAATTACTGTGGCTATCCAGGCTGTTGATTCTGCAATGCTTCCTAGAACGTGGTTTGGAATCTTGTATAGACTCAATGTGTTGTGTGCGACTAATGGTGCACACTTTGAAATCGTGAAATAAAACATTACAGAAAAAACTTTGAAATTTTCTTTATGAAACATAAAAAAACTAAGTGCATATTATTATTATTATTTGTTTTTAATTATTTTTTAAAAGTGTAAAGATGCATTTCAGGCATCCTGTATAATAATTACTGGTTACTGAATTTAATCTATTAAAATGTATCAATATTTTAAAGGAAATTTTGAAAAACTAAGGATTTAAGATGAATACCTGACAGTCTTTACTTCTAGCGAATGATCACTGTTGAAAATTTGGATATAAATATGAGATCCAGAAAAATTCATAAAAAAAAATGCCTTGCTTGAAAAGAAATAGGAAAAGGATGTAAATGGATTCTGAGAATATTATATGTAAGGGGTTATAATAAGTACAATTTGTACTCCCTGCTTGACCTCCCAAAAAATTAACAGGGCAAGGAACATTTAATTTGAGCTGTAAATGTTATTTTCATATCAATTTATCTGAAGTCTTTGATGGTTGGATTTTAAATTTATCTGCTTATAATTTAATGAAGAGACTAAGACTACAATTTTAAGTTGGCATTGCTGTCTGTGAAGTATAAAGTTTATACTTTACTGCTGTAATCACAAGCAATGTTTATTTGCTTCTACAGAACACAGCAAAAGATCCAGAAAAGGACAAAATGATTGAATTGAAGAAAGAGCAGGCTGAAATGCTGCGCATGATTGAAGAAAAGAAAATGCAGTTAAAGGCACTTACACAAAAGAAACTGGAAATGGCTGCCAAACAGAAGAAAAAATCACCTGTTGGAGCAGTTGCTGTACCTCAGCCAAATTCTGAGGTTTGGTTCTTTTCTTCTATGGTACAAAAAAGAGGTTGTGGTGGGAAACTGATATCATTTGGAAACTTTCAATGCAGTTTGCTAGAAGTGACCAGATTTTCTTAATTTGGGGCACTCTGTTATACTGGAGGTAGAAGATGTCAATTCAGGGCAAAAAGTTAGAAACTGGACTGAATTGGATAATTCAGGATATTTAGTCGCATTACATTGGCACTAAGATAACTCGTACTGCGCATAATACATTTTAACAATATTCAAAGGAATTGTAATGCTGAATTGCCATTATACACTAAAAAAAACATGACTGTTTTCTATGTTAATATGACAAAAGAAGATTTTTTAGAAGCTAATTTTTTAAAAATGAAATCTAGTTACTTTCTTTGGTGCAAACTATTTACTTACAAGTAAAATAACAGGGGAATCCGAGATATTTTTATACAATACCTGGACAAAATATAAAAAAAATTGAATTCTCCTGTCTAATCTAGAATGTCATGATTATACACGATTTATCTTTGCATAATAAACATTTCTAAAAGCAAATGATTCTTCAAAAATCAGTGGCTGATCACTATTCTTTATCCGTCTTCCACTTTGAATCATTCAACATGTACATTGAAATAGTTTTTCTTATTTCAAAAAATGATAAATAAATGAATAATTATGATAAAAGAAGAAAAAAAGTTCATTTCTTTGTTCTGGCAATCGTACTCTACAAGATGTAATGAATTCTTACCAGCTCTTTTTTAAAAAATTTAGTTAATCTTTTCATGTCTAGTTTTAATATGATTTATTTACTTATATGTAAAAAACAGGACTATCTGCAATTCAGATCCAAAACATTGTCTCAACTTCAGTAGAAAATGGGGATTGTCCAGATTAATCGGAAACATCTAGTGAATTTAATCATGCTAATTCTTGATTGTAAGTTTCACTAAGTATATATTAACATCATGCTGAGGTTACCATTGCACTCTTTAAATGTCATTAATATTTAAAAGTTAAAAAATAAAATGGGAAATTTGGTTGTTAGCAAACAAGGTTTTTTTTTTTATTATTGTTATATTGGCTTATGAATTTTCTTTGAAATCAGTAACAAAGGCATACTTCTCAGCTTCTGCAGAAATTGTACAACAACAAAAACATGGTATTTCACTCGTACATTTTTTATTGATACTGACTGGTGCTCTTTTACCCAAAAGCATTGTGAAGTATTTCACAACAGTCATGACAAATATATTTTAACACAAATTTGAATCAAAACAAAATTAGTATAAGTCATGAAGAAGAATGTCTTATCATCCATTTTGCAGATAAAAAGTATTACTTTGTCATTACAATAAAGAAGGTAGAGGTAAATAAAAGTTCATAACAATAACAAAGGTGAATTAATATCTCAATTTGAACATTTTATAATACTACCAAGAAAAAAAATTAAAACTTTTAAAAAAAGGGAAATCTCCTAAGCAAATGGCATAAGTTTTTGTTTAACCCTTAAGATTTTAGAGTTGTCATATTTTAGGATCATACTTCCACTAATTAATGTGATTTGAGGAGTTTTTCCCAATGAAATTGATGCATTTATTTCCATGTATAAACAAAACTATTAACTACTGGGATAGAAATCCTTTGCACAGTGATGAAATATCATTGTGAAGGTGTCTGTATGAGCAGCTGTTGCATTTTCAAATTAAGTTTAAAATTTGTATAGTTGCTGTTATTTTTCATTTCTTTATTAATTAATTTTTAACTGATTTTTCTGATGAATTTTTTTATCCAGTTGACATTATTATCAGTTCCGTTAGAATAAAATGTTTATTGCTAGTTTTACTTTCACTTGAATTTATGCACATAGAATCTAAAAACAAACAAACAAGAATTGATAATTGCATTACATTAATCTTCTCTTTAACATTTTTTTCTTTCATTTACTTGATATTAACTCCACATTCATTTTCAGGATAAACCTTTAAATCATCGAGATCCTCGTTTAAAGAAGATTGTAGTACCTCCTCAACCAGTTGTTGAAAGTGCAAAAAATACTGTTCCTCTTCAGTCTGTTGTAGTGGTGCCAAAACTACCTTCAGAATCTAGTGCAAATCAGATTGAAGGTGAAGTTTCAAAAGCTGTTAGGAAAGTTAGTCCTAAACCTGAAGTTCAAAATACAACAAATGAAGCAAATCATCCTGCTACAAAAGTTGATCAAGGTCCAAAAAGTTTTAAAGATTCTAATAAAGATGAAAGTTCAGAAAGAATTCCTAAAGAAAATAATGCGAGGAAAGCTGTCCCAAGTAGAGAACATGTTAATAACAGAAATGCCAAATTTCAAAACAAGAAGCACCCACTAAGTCCTGAAAAGAAAACAATGCCTTCTAAAATGTTTTGCAAGGACTCTTTAAACAAGAAAAGATCTGCTCATAGTACAAGATTGCATCCTGAAAATACAGGCCCTGCTATTAAGAAGGGAAAATTTGAAGCACCAAAAGTGAAAATTGAACCTGGTACAGAGTCTCACATATCCACTTATACAGAGGATCCATTACCTAGTGTTCACAACAAAGAGATGCATCCACCTGATCAAAGGTATGTACTTATGACACTTCATTAAATACATAGGGATTAATAAATACATATAATAAAGAAATAGGAATCATTAAATACATATGTTGTTTGTTGTAAAAATGATTTAATAACTTTTATGGACATAATTTAATTTCAGCTTCTTTTTATAATGATGTCCGCTCATACAGTATCATAGTCGCATGGTAATTGTAACTGCACATATCATGCAACTGCATGTTGTTTTGCATTGAGTTGCAACATCATATCCTTTTTCCTCTATTACAAGATATGCAATGGATTCCAAAATTTAATTGCTGCAGAACAATTGATGTTTGTCACATGAGCTTTAATGACTCCATAGGATTGGAATATTCTTTTGGAACAGCTTTGATACATGGCATCACTGGCGATAATCTTGTATTGGCGACTTTTTGTCCCCTAACCGAACGCCATATTGTTAAGTTGCCAAAACAAAATATCGCCAATGGGGTCCTATATTGAAGCTGTTGGAAAAAAGTCGCCAAAACAAAATTATTGTCAGTGATGCCATTTATCAAAGCTGTACCATTCTTTTACTGAAAATTGTTTCATGGCATTAGGTATAAATGCGTATTTAATTAACCAAAATTTTTTTTAATATCGTGCTTGTTCATTTAATTCATTTTACTCTATCTGAAACCATCCCTCAGAATGTGATAATTTTAGTTGGCTATTCTCGTCTTCTAGTGCTAATTTAGATATAAATGCTACTTATAAATCTGATATATCTGTTGTTAATAATTTTAAAAAAAAATTGTATTGATTTGTCATAATAAGTAAACATCATGTAGAATTTTGCAGAAAGCAAATTTAGAACTTTTAAATTCAGAAAATCTTTTTTCTGAAATTGATTGGTGTACTTTTGATGCAAAAAAAAAAAACACCTTTTTGATTAGTAGTTCTATATTTTTCTCTGAATTCATAAACTTTTCTCTGAAACTTCAGAATCACATTAGGTAGAAGTTAGATATTTGATATGTTAGCTAATGTCAGAGAACTAGAAAATAGTCTTAAGTATCTTAAAAGGAAAATCAAATCACATGATTCTGTGTAATGCACTTGCTTAAAGACTCAAAATCATTTTTCACTTGCTTTGTGTTTGGTTCCATCTTTCTTAATATTTATGCGTTCTTTGGCATTAATACCAAAAATCAGGGCTAATATGATCAATCGGAGGATATCAGGCAAGGCAATTTCAGGTTCAGGCAAAATAGTTCTTCCAGCTTTTGTTGAACTGTGCCTCTGAAAACAGACAGATTCAAGACCAGGGGTTGGGAACCTTTTTACACTGAAATGTGTCATTAAATTTCGGCAGTCAGACAAAAGGCTGAACTAGCAGATCTTAAGAGTTATTGTTCTGTAGTTATTATTATATTACAGATAATTTAACATTTTAATGCAAATAACTGGTAATGCTGTATAAGAAATTCAAGAAGGCCGAATGTGGCCTTAAGGCTGCAGGTTCCCCATCTTTGTTCAAGACTGTCATCAGTATGCATCTTTGTTTCATTTTCATATAGCTGTATTGGGGCTGTGGTGGGCTAGTGGCAGAATCTCAGTTTTGAGGTTTTATTCTATAGACCTAGGGGCCAAAGGTTGACCCACTAATGTGGTACAGAAATTTGCAGAGGCGTTGCCAGTTCAAATGCCATCCTTGTCATTTGACCGTGGTTAAAAATAGCTGGGACTGGCCCCAAATAACCTTTATTAACATAAAAATGAAACATTTATCTTACTAAACTAAATGTGTTACTGTAATCTCTATTTAGTAATGGTCACAAATGCATTAGCTAGTTCACTGTAAAGAAAAGATTATGTATAGCGTGTTATTTAAAAATCGACTTATTTTCTTTTTAGGTTATCAGAATCATATCGAGGAAGTAGAGATATGGATTATCGTCACCATCCTAGGAATGCTAACATTCTAAAAAACAAACAGTGGCCCCAACAAGGTAGAAGAATGCATTCAAGAAGTATGATTAAATTAAATATATTACTTATAAATAACTAATAAAAAAGTTTTCTGATTAACTCTCAACCAAGAACAGCAAAGCTGTTTGTGCTTTTTTGGTTTACCTCTCAGTCTTTTTCAAAGTGAAGCTTTTGATATTTGTAATCTTCATTTTATGACATCTTTATGTTATGAATTATTAAACTGTGAACTTTGTCGGTTCTTTCATTCAAATTATTGTTACTTGACTGTAGCATTTGTTTTAACAATATAGAAGACATTAACCTTCAAAATATCCATCACAACTAGAATTTAGATTATATATGCAAATGTTTGCAAGCATTAAATTTCATTATCGTAATTCTATTGTTTTAAAATAAGAATAAAAGCAACCGCATCCACACATTGACGTCCGATATCATAAATAATCTCTTGCACATACGGAAATCATATTGCTGTCCCAGTGGCATGTCAACTCATATGACTTGTACTACGACAGGGTGGCGGCAGAACCGGGAAATCAGGGAATTTTATCAATCTGGGAAAGTCGTTAAAATATCTAAAAATCAGGGAAAATTAATAGTTATTTGTTACTTGAGTTATTATCTATAAATTAGTATCTTATGTCTAGCATTATTTATAATAATAAATGGAATTTTAAAAAACTTATATTCATTTATAAAAGTATAAGTTTTTGATTAGAGCAATTAATTTCTTATGATTTATTAAAGAATAAAGATTTGAAGTAATATTTTGGCTGTTTCTCTTGTTTAAATCTTTGCTAATATATATATTAGGTACGTATAATTATATTATTTTTATATTTATGCTGCAATATGTTAATCTAGTATCCATGCAAAGAGCACTAATTAGTTATTGAACTGTTTCAAAGTTTTGAGTGATTTAACTTGTGTTGCAAAGAGTAGTTTTAATGCTTCTTAGAATTCTTATGCAGTTTTAGAAGATAAGTATTTTTTACATGTAAGGAATGTAATATACTGTTTTAATAGATTTTTGTAGGATATTAATTCCTTTTTTAAAATTAAATTTCATAAAAAAAATTTAATTTTTTTTCATATTAAATAACTGGTAAAAGTGTTTAAATGAATATTGTACACATACAGTGATTCTGAGTAGGGTGAAAGCCAGAAAATTAATATAATTAATAGCCATAAATCAGGGAAATTTTGTAAGTTTAGTCAGGGAAATTTTTTTCATAGTTTCTGTAGCCACCCTGTTTGATTCCTTGACTTTTATAGCATATTTAATCTGAGCAATATTTTTATTCTGTAGAAAGTGTGTGAATTAAATGTATGCATTCTAGAAATATGTCATTCTGAAACTTAAAAAAAAGCTCCTAGAATGGTTTTTATTTATTGAAGATCAACACATCCTTTTTGCTGTATAGAAGAATGACTTTTTAAAAAATAATGTTTCATTAAAATGAGATTGGATGGATTTTCTTACCAGATTTATGCACAATATTAAAAATTAAAATTGGCAATGAAATTTTGATTATTGAATTTTTATTACTGTATTGCAACTTTCTTAATCTTAAATTAATAATTAATAGTGTCTTAATTTCCCCCTTTTCCTTCTTTTTCATTTATGGTTGAATAATGAAGCATCGTATCTGCATTATTTTTAAAATTATTCAGTGTTGTACTTTTTATTTTGGAATGGTGGTACTATTTTTTATTTGTTTATGTTTGGTGCTGAACTTGTTTTTATATAATAATATGAAATTAAATCATTATTGTTACAATTCATTTTTATGTTTACAGATCTGTTTAATTTGCATTGTTCTTTATTGAATGAGATAAATTTCTTATGCTGCAGCAAATTATGAAGATTTTCTTGTATCATTTAACAGCAATATTCAGAGTATGATTATAAGATAATTTTATATTAAACTGGATTTAATACTTTTTAGTTTTAATAATATAAACTGTATAGTGGTAAATTTCTACTTCTGGTTCTTGCTATTAATAAGATGATGCATCACAGATTGAGAAAAATAAATTTTTATACGAAAAGATTTTTCCAGGTTAATTTGATACTTATCAGTGACTTTCATTAAAATTGGTGCTATATAAGTTTTCTAATGAGATTCTGATAACTAAATAATAAATATTAAATATAAGAATGAATGAATTTAATAACTTTGAATTTTATTTTTCATACTAAAGAATAATCCAATAATCATTGCTGTTTAATTTTAATTGAAACTTATTTGCAGTGCCAATAAAATTTTAATAGACTATTTCAGAGTTAATGATTGATTATTTTTAATTGTTTTTTCCTCATGTATAGGATCATCAAGCACTTTTTATTCTCGAGATGGCAACAAAGATAATATGCACATTAGGTATGGAAATTCCATTCAATATTCTACTCTTTCACTGTACTTTTTCTTATCTGAATTATTTGTATTCATTAATAAACATTTCAGTTATAAATTGATTTTACTTTTTCTTTTTTTTTTTTTGCAGTGATCAAAAATATCCACCTATTAAAGTTGAACCTGACGATAGCTTAATGAGGAATAAAGAGTTTCGACACATCGATAATCTGGACAAACCTCAGGTTTGTGTAGTTTATGGCCGTTACTATGTAAGCTTCTTTTTGATTTACATCCAAATTCGAACTTGAAAGCTATTTTTCATATCTCTTTTTCAGTTTTCTCCACTAAAAATATTTTTAATTTGGTTTTAATCATGTATTTATTTTGTACTGTTATGAAAAGGAAAGTAGTGCAAAAATTTTATAGTAATATATAAATTTGGACTTTTTATGATTAAATTTAAATGTCATGCATTAATAAAATGCTGTATATTTGATTCTGAGTAGTTTGCGATGTTCAGTTTATTAATTTCCATTTGTTAGGAAGTTAAGAAGTCTTAAGATCTAGCAAGAAAAATTTTCTGCATTTTTTAAAAATTTACATTGTGGGAATAGTTTAAATAAAAATATCACTTTCAGGGAGAATACTACTTGACTTTTTGATTACAATGTCTACAAAAATATTATAAGCAGAACACTTATTCATGACAGCATTTTTTTTTAGTTTGTAAATTGATTCAGCATTTTTTCTATGTCCTTTGGCAATTTCTGAATTTATTGCATCCATCCGGCATTGAATTTTCAGCTCTATTTATTTTGATTTTAATTTGTATATTCTATTTTTACTGCAGAATGTTCCTGAAGTTGATGCAAGTCGAGTTACTGTAAAAACAGAAATTCCAGATCAGGTGTACAATTCTAAGCCTATTCTATCCCGTATGTATTTTCTTTCATTCTTTGATAGTTTTTACATGATAAACTAGTCGTGAAGAAAGTACTTCTTTACATGGAAACTGATTGAAGCATGCTACTCTGTATTGCATAATTATTTTATATTGATATTAGATATATGAAGACTTTAAAGATAAATATTTAGAAATGTTTCATAAAGTAACTTATAATTGGTGAAGAAGATATGCATATTATGTTGCATAAGTCTGACGATTGTTTCCCATCTGCAGATATCTTTAGAAATTATGTATATTGAATCTAGTATTCTTTTTTTAAAAAATCGAAACATTTACTACAGGCATGAAAGCTGCAACATAGATGAGTATAAAGATAACGAAGCTTGTCTTAAAACATATCATTTGCTAAAATCTTTTGTTTGAATTATTTTAAATTTCCCTTTCATAAAAACAGTGAGAAAATACAAATTTTATGTCTAAGAAACAATATAAAAATTAATCTGTTAATGGATAAGGTACTTAAGTTTCTATTAATAAAAATAGGACTATTCATTGATTGCATTCTATAATTTTGAATAATGAAATGATTTATTCCTTCCAAACACTTTAGATGAGAGATTACAACCACCACAACAACCCAAAACTTTCATGTTAGATGGCAAAAATAGAAAACTGTACTTTGTTAACAACCACTGTTTCACCATTATGGATAACAATGAGCCGAGAGAAATTACTTTCAGTGGAGGGCCAAGGAATGTATATGTTGAAGGCCTAGTAAGTCACTAATTTTACTTAATATTTTTGTTTGTATCACATTCAGTACCTATTTGATATAGTTAATTTAATTTTTTATCTATTATTCTTTAGCCTAAACCATTAGTTCTTGGATTTGATGGACGACCTCTTGAATTTGAGACTGATGGTAAACGAAACAGTATTCATTTTGGTGCTCCTTCGCGAGAGGTATATGTGAACGATTATCACTACGAAGCTCACTTTGGTGGGCAGCCTTTCACTGTGATGTTAGAGGATAAGAAAGAGCACAGAATTCGCATCGATGGACCACCTCCGCAAGTTGTTATCAGTGAAAAGCCTGCGTATGATTTATATGAGATATACAATCGCGATAAAAGGATATCACCAATACCTCCAAGCCTGGATCCAAATTTGAACAATAAAGGTCCCGAAAGCTCAGTGCTTCAAGATGTTGATATGAGATCCAAACCCAATCATATAATGAAGTCTTCCATTTTACCTGAAAGTATGAAAGATGTAGACTGGCGTCGTGTTCCATTAGTAGAAGGGTCTAAAATCCCTTGGAATATTCCTCAAGATGTTCCTGTAGCTTCTAATATGAATTCTAGCCAGCCTGGGGTATGTCACGATTATTTTAAATTTTCTGTGCTTGTTTTATGTTCCTCATAATCTTCTGTGCTTTTAAAGTTATTTTTTGTTATTTAAATTTTCTTCGACATTTTGAATAGTTATTTTGATGAAGAATAATATGTCACTGTGGAATGTAATAGTTGTGTTTATTTTTCTCTTCCAAATAGATTTCTGTTTCTTCACATTGGGATAATGGTAGCAACAAAGGAATCCACAGGTATGAATTCTATTTTTCTGCTTATTATCTTTGTTATAGAAATATTTGCAGGTATTTGGAAAATATATTCCTGCATTTGTATCTTTAATTTATTTTTGATTGTTGGTGCTGATGCATTTTGAGGGGGGTTTTGTGGAAATCTGAATAGCAGCAAAAGCTGAACCGTGACTTATGATTGGAAGATTTCATTACTGTAGTTTGCTGTTCTATATAAAAAGGTTCTATGCCCCCCCCCCCCCAGAGACAAACTAAACTATATCCATTTTAACAAACCAAATTATATATCGTTCAGGCAGGATCCACAAAAACCTTTTGACGGATTACTACAATCAGTTAGTATATGCACTTAATTATTTCATGATAGAAACCTGATATATGCACATTAACAAATCAACCATAGGAGCTAGATACCTGTAAAATAATATTTACTATTTATTAAGATTAAAAATTAATCAAGTTTAAACTGACCACATCTCGAAACTGTAGTTTTGGACTTACTGGCTTTTGCCTGAACGACGATGATTTGTAGGATTTACAAGTACAGTAGACTCTAATTCGACACTTATGGGGCCGGACAAATTTCGAATTATAGAGAGTGTCCAGTCTATAGAGGGTCAATAGAAAAATATTAACTGCATTGTACTGAAAGGGGGAAGGTTTCAAGTTTTAACAGGAAAGAATGACTCATCACCAGGTAACATGTTCAAACAGGTGTGCCAGACTAATGGGAGTGTCGGAGTAACAAGTGTCAGATTAGACATAGTCTACTGTACTCCAATTTTAATGTACAACAAATCACCTAACATAGTGAAATTCTTATTGTTCTAATTGAATTGTGCTTTTACATTAAATGTCCTATTTTTTATTCTTTCACCAATTTTGATGTTTTATATAAAAAAAGTATGATCCATTTTTATTCCATTTTATATGGCTCCAATTTTTAGGCAATTTGTTTACTGCACAGGACATATATGATTCTCAGCTGAGGCTAGTGAAACTACATGAGATCAATTGTAATAACTGTTTCTGTTTTTGCTCTTACAAGTGATGTGCTATAGATCCACAGCAATTTTTTTGTATTGATGCAATCATTTCTTTAAAAAAATAATTCCCTCTTGTGGTTGCTGTGATGGATCTTAATCCACATAATTTCAAAATTGCTTACAAAAAAGAAAGAAATCTTGTACTGATTTAAATGCTGATCCAGTGGAAACTTTCTTTATTAGTTAATTAGCTGCATTTGGCAACTAGCTTCTTTGCCACGAATATAACTAGCATCTGGTGGTAAATTTTTGTTGAGTTCATTTCAGAAGTTCAAATGTGCAAAATTTTAATGAAAACCTGCTCTGTGCAGTCAATAACATCTTAGGGAAGAAATATGTATTAAAAAATTTTTAAAAAGTTCTTACAATTGGTAAAAGATGTATATATTCATCAGACTGGTATAATTTAAAAAGGTAATTTTTAAAATTTTAAGTTGGTGTAAAAAACGGTTTTTGTGTGGTAATTTATTTAGAAATTATTGACCAGAAATGCCAAAATTTTGCTTAATTTTCAATTAATTAAAATTTCGGAAAAGTCTCTCCAAGCTGCACTATGTCAGCCTTCAAACTGTACCTGCTAAATTTGGTAGCTCTAAATCTAAAAGTATCCTGCAGACAGACACACACATTTACTTTTATTGTAACTAAAGATGTATAGATCCAGATTAGATGTTTAAAAATATTCTTTTGTTCAATGGTTTAAAAATTAATGTTTTTTCTGTACTTTTTCCAATAATTTTTTCTTAACATTTTCTTTATCATTCTTTTCTCTTTTTTTTTATGTAGTGACAACTCTGCTATGGAAAGAAGTAACAATGCTCCTTGGCCACATCCTGCTTATAGGGATGAAAGGATGCCACTTGGAGATAGACCTTTGATTGACCAGTCTTTACCTGTCAAGACTCAAGCACAAGCTATGCCTCCAAATTCATCATGGGAGTTGAAGCCTCAGACTTCTTTACCTCCTCCTCCTGCCATACCTCCATCACTCAGTAGTTTATCTCTACCACCCAACTTGCCTAATTTGTCAAGTCTGTCTACATCTATACCACAAATGCCCAATATTAGTGTACCTCCACCTAATTGGAATCCATTGCCTCCTCCACCCATGTTTACGGGTTCACTTCCTGATGCATTAAAACCAGTGTCTTTGTCTTCTACTAATGCTTCAAGTGAGTAGTTTTTCTTTTATAAAGAGTGAATCGTATTCAATACAGTCTCTAATAAGGCTGCAACTATTATCTACTAAATATATCATCATGGAATATACAGTAGAATGTGGCTAATTTGTAGCTGATGAGGCCACAATGAAAATTTTATTTATCTAAAGATTCAGGTTAATCAAAAACATATAAAAATGTGTGCAGTTGAGAAAACCACAATTTTTAAACTGAAAGTAGCAGTAAAAAAAATTTCACTCTATAAAAGAGCAGTAAAGATTTATATTCAATATTTAATAAAAAAAAATACATAATTAAGAAATGAAAAGGAAGTAATTTTGATAAAGTGATAATAATTTTAATTAAAAATTTTAATAATAATACTTATAATAATTTCAGTAAAGAAGTAATTTCTGTAAACAAACAACATACAGTACTTCGAATTAGACAGTACAGTTCGTGTCTAATGTGTTAAAATTTGTTGTAGAAGGTGAAAAAATTTGATTGCTTTTTTGATTGAATGCATTGCACAGCAGTAAAGACCTCGAGTCAATTAAGGGCCTTCAAAATAATTCACTTATTAGCACTGAGGACACAAAGTCTGTACATATTGACTAATGAAAACTTTTCAGAACTAAAAACATTTTTAGTTTTAACTTTAAATTAATCAATGAAAAGTGAATTATAGAAAGTTATTTAACATTATGTTACAGTAAATTCTCGATTATCCGACATTCAAGTATCCGGAAAGCTCAGCTAAACAGAAAAATTAGAAAATGTTTTTTTTTTTTTTTTCCTAAAAATTTTACATCCGCAAGCCAAAATTTAGCACACGCATGCCCAAGCCATTCCATTCACACGGACTATTTATTTCTGGAATGCAACATCCGCTTCGCACGGAGGGGTATAGAAGGAGAAAAAAAAAAGCAATATACAGTACAGTGACGTACACAGACTTGTTTTATGGGGGGGGGGGTTTGAAAGCAAAAGTGAGAACCCCCCCAAAAAATAATAAAAAGTAAAGGGACAGAATCGGTATAAAAAAAAGGCTACAATCTACCTCCTATTTTTCCCGTCACACCCAACTATCCAGACTTTTCAGGTATCCAGAAATCGATGTTTCCTGAGCATGCCGGTTAGTTAAGCTTTTACTGTAATTGGAATTTCAAAGGCCCAGAGGAAAATTTGAATGGCTCAAGTTCTACTGTATATAAAAATTGGGGAAAATTTGATGTTCTGTTTTTGCATTTTAGGATGTAAAATAACAAGAACTTGATAAAAATATAAAATAATATTATTGTATAACATAAAATTATTATCATTGCTTTTTCTCAAAATCACACAATAAATCGTCGCTTAACAAGCAACACCACCTATCTCAATTTTTCAAAGTTTCAAGGAGGAAGAAGAAATCGAATTTTTTTGCAACCAATAACAAATATTTCTGAATTTTTTTCACATCTGGTAGGTACATGCTGCCTCATGTTTGCATCAGATCTTTAAAAAAATATTCAGAAATATTCATTATTGTTTGCAAAAAACTCAGTTTCTTCTTCTTTGAAAAATTGAGATTGTTGTTGCTTCTTAAGTGATGAAATGCTTCAAGTAGTTTTGATTTACTGTATCCTCATATTATTCTATATATATATAAAAAAAAGTAGTATGATCTTACAAAACAAAGAATACATCTATATGAATGGAAATAAAAATGGGGATAGAATACTTTGAAGCTTATTTGGTAATTATGATAAGGAAAAATTTACATTAGAAATTAATGATGCTTTTCAATCTCTTTTCGAATTTCCTGGTAAGAGCATTTTGATTGAATAAACATATCACTTTCAAAAGAAAAATTCATGGTGATAGCTGATTTCTTACGTGTTCCTAAGAGATAATAAAAAGTTAATTAAAAGCAATTTACTTGATATGCTTCTAAAAGAAAATATGGAAGGACAGAACTTATGAAAGATAATTATTCCTTTCCAATGAGGTGGGGTTTGGCATTTTTAAATGTTTATTTAACTTGACTTGTTTCGTGCTTGTAAAGATGGAATTTTGTAATCGATTTTTCACTCATTTCCTGATGTGCCAGAGTTTTGACATTTTATTCACTTATTATTTATTCTTGATGAAAATACACTGCTGTAATATTTAAAAAATTAATTGCCAGTTAAATGGTTAATTTAATTGAACTTTGTTTTATTTACATACAGGGATGACATCTGGTAGTAAATTTGAGAAACTGATTTTGAAATTCCGTGATATTTATAATAATTATAAATTCACGACTAAAAAAACAAAAATAATTAAAATAAAAAATGTTTAAATATAAGTGTGGTTTTAAAAATTGGTTTATTAAATTTATTTCTGTTAAAACTTGAAAAAGGTTTTAGGGGAAAATTCTTTAAAAATTTTAATTTAAAGCTTACTATACCAGTTGAAAATATTCATATGCATGTAAGATTCATGTTGGAATCAAATATTTAACTATGTGGCATCTGAGAAAAGTATAAGCAAGCTTTAGTAATTAATAACTTTTTAAATAACTTCTAATCTGAGATAAGTTAGCATAAAAAATGAAATTAGTAATAATAACGTGAAATGTCATAAAATTGCATTTCTAATGCTACTTTTGTTATTAAAAGATATAAAAAGCCAGAGATGGAAGTAATGTGGTCACATGGTTTGGCTACGTGCCAAAGAGGGGGAAATCCAGATTTCTTTCTACGTCTACAAATTAGCATACACATAGAGATACTGTTTTGGTTCTTTTATTAATATAATCTTTCCGCATTTTTTGTTTCCCTTTTTTTTTTTCTCTGAGGGAAGACTGCATTCTCTTTTTTTTATTTTATGTTGATTCATCGATGGTCATGCAACTCCATTAATATTAAATAGAAGTTATGTGGTTTACTTTCTCTTGTACTTAATTTTGGAAAAAATGAATATTTTTTTTAATATTTTTTCCTGAACCGTTCTTACAATGAAAGGCTTCTTTCACTTAAAGATTTGCATTCATCAAAATTCAGCATTTTTTTATTTTATATTTGGTAATACATTTTTTCTGTTAGTGTATTTAGCATTATTTTACTCGGAAAAAACACGAAAGTTGGTGTCAATTGATACATCAGTTCTGTTTTTCACGTTTTTTTTTTTTTTTTTTTTTTAATGTCTTAAGCACTCTGGCAATCTGCATCAGATGTTCTTCAACAACTTTCGTTTATAAATTTGTGACAATGAGATCTGAGATATTGTTGGCTAGCTAAAAGGCTGTCTTAGACGGGCACAAATCTTCTAGTTGTTATTAATCTCTTATCATCTGATAGTTGATATGAGTTTTATTATATGTTTAGAATTCAAAGGAAGCATTCATATTACAAGAATATTAAATTTAAATTTTTTAGTGACTCTCAACACATCACAAAAATCTTGGAAATTTTCAAAAAGTTTCAATTTTTCTTGTTTTTATTGTTATTTAATCTTGTAAATTGTGAAATAATTTTGTTTTCATGACATACTGAATTTGGTGTGCTAATACAGTAATAGGGGTAGGTGTTTTTCTAATAATAGGCATTGATTTTTACTGTTTTAAGCCATAATGCACACCATTTTTTATTTCATGCCTTTTTATCACTTTTATTTTGTCACAAGGCAATCTCTCTTTTGCTGTTCAACAAGAATTAACTTAAACAAATTTTCCTCAGTTTTAAGGGACTTGTACTTGAGAGCTTGTTTGTCAAACACTAATATGTGTGCCAAGGTGAAAATTCCTATTTAAAATAGTTTTTAACTTAAAATCTGATTCTTAGTATTTAATTATTTGCTGCTGTAACTTGAAAGTTGCATTAATTATTTCAATTCATTTCAGGTACAACGAACATGCCTCCAGAAGCAATGACAGCAACAACAGCTGCACCACTTCCTACTTTGCCTATAAATGTTGAAACAATTTATGAAAAACTTGTTGCTGCTGGTATTATTACAGAAAAACCTAAAGAATCTACTGATAAGGTGCCTGAGAATACAGAAAGTAATGAGAACACTGCTACTGAAAAGAAAGAGACTGTGCCGGAAGAAGAAGAAATTCCAGAACCTGAGATTCTTTTAACACCAAAAAGTTTAAGACAGTCAGTACTTTTATTATTTCATTATCTATTCTTTCTGTTTACTGCTTTTGTTAAATACATCAGTTATAAAATGTGCTCTACTTAAACTAGTTGATTATGTTGAACTTTTTAAAACTTTGTTTCCATTTAAAAATTGAGTTGCCTTAAAATTGGTAATAAATTTTTCTGTTGAAACCTTTTTTTCCCTCTGGTTGAAAGAATAATCAAAAGTGATCTAGAATGAACTTTCTCCGGTTATTATCTTCATCAGTAATAAATATATACTTTTAAAGAAACCCAATTATATGCAATTGGTTGTCTCTCGGATTCTGAATAACTGTTTTGGATTTGTAAATTGTATGCAATTTACTAAATTATTGTTTTAAATTCTAAGAAATTTAAATATAGAAAGCATTAATTAAGTTACATTGGTAATGTTTTAATTAATGAAAAACTATTTCTTAACTAAGTCTCAACTTTATTCATTTACCTTTTAAATTGGCATATAACATTTTACATTTGCTTTTGCATTTATAAAATTATTATAACTTTAATTGTATCTTTCTTAATGTAAATTTGTTAGTTCCTGCAAAATGTTTCATGTCTCCTTCTAAATTTTCCGATTCAAGTTAATTTTTTTTATTGGTAGTATTTCCATTATTCACTTTTTAAAGGCATCCTGTAAGATGGAAATTATAATAATAAGGGTGTTTTCTTTCTTTCTGAAGAGACTTTGTACAATTTACAAAATACAGATCTGTAGCCTTTAACCTCCTGACTATTTATCCCTCAATTTCCACGGGTTGGGAGAAAGTCTATTTTCTGCTGCCTTCTGCGATTTTCGCAAGCTAATGGGTTTACTTGATTCTTTTAAAACATTGATTCATATTATACTAATAAAGTCCTGCATGTAAGTAACAATTCACTCGGTTCAACAGTATTTGAACATCTTTTCAAATGTTTCATCTAAATAGTAGTTTTAAAAAATTCTGCAGTCAGAGGGTTAAGCTCCAAATTAATAGATGGTTTGTATATTAAATGCTTTTCTTCTTCAATACTGAAATCCATTAATTCCTCTCATTAAATATATAATTTATATAAATATTGTGCATTTATGATTTTCAGATTTCGACCAACTATTATTGCTGCTTTGTACAAAGGTTCTCAGTGTGCTACGTGTGGTATGAGATTTAAGGAAATTCAAAGTGAGCAGTACAGTCGACATTTAGATTGGCATTTCAGAATGAATAGGCGAGAAAAAGATGGTGCTAAAAAAGCCTACTCTAGGAGGTTGTTTTATGAAATTAAAGTAAGTGCTTTTTGCATAACTTATTTTATCTTTAAATAATGTTTTTGGTTTATAAATTTTCGAATGCTAAAAAGATATTTAAATTATTATTGTGTATTTTCCAAAGAATAATCATGAATTCTAATAATGTTTTTCTTTTCCTAATTTCATTTAAGATTTTCTCTTAAATTTAAACATCCTTATAATATCTGTATAATATTGCATTGTAAGTCATCTTTTGTATGTGTAAGTAATTGTCTACCAGTGGAGGTAAAGATTTTAATCCGTTAATGCCCAAATTAATTTAAAGCGTAAATTTCATTCAGATTCTTTTAAATTATTCAGTTATTTTAATTTTATTTTTTAAACGGGAAGTATGAATTTGAAATGTTCATTAAAGCTTAATTACATAAACATATGGGTAATTATTTCATTTAGAAACTTTTGGAGCAAAAATTTTATTTTATATTGTTTATTTTATAGGATTGGATTCAATTTAATGAAATTGAAGAAGCTGAAGAAAGAAGTAAGTTCGTTTTCAATTAATTGTGCTGAAACATTATTTCTGAGTTTGCATCCTCTGTTAAATGTTCTTTCGCTCATAAATATTTACTCTGTTAAATATATTTTATTCACTTCTGTTTGCTTTTATGTGTAGTTCCTTAATAGATATTACCTTGACTTGATAACTGGTATTAAAATTTTAGCTTTTACTCACGTAAAACTGCATTTTATGAAGATTTCAAAATGACAATATCTTTGCTTTTAAAATGAGTTTTCTTTCAAATGTTTTTAGTAGTGTTTTTATTCTAAGAAAATTTACCAATTTAAAATGTTTGAAGTTCATGTTATTTAATTTTATCCAGTTTTGGCTCTAATAATCATACCAGTAAGTAAATCATTAAAGAAAGATGCAACAATCTTTAATGTTTTGTTATGCTTTTGTAAAATTTGAAAATTGAAGTATATTTTAAAAAAGTTGTCAAGGGATAATTTCTTAATACTACCTGCTTTTTTTTTTATCAAACAAGTTCTCATTCATCGAAGCTTTAGAATGTTTTTGAATTTAATAGTTAATTATATGCATAAAGTTTTCTAACGTGTGATTGAATTTTGTCGTCTTTTGTAGCGCCTAGTTACTTTGAGCTTCAAGCTGATGGAGACATGGCAAAGAATGATGAAAAAGAAAAAATCCAGAGTGTACCTGCTAGTGAATGTGAAACTGAGGTAGGGCATTTTAAAAATTCTTTTTATTGCATGTATAATAAAATAAAAAAAAAATGTTTCTGAGAAGATACAGTGATTAGGATTGCCGGGGCGGCCCCCTCTTAGAATATATGGTAGTAGTATTATGAGCAAAATATGTTTATATTTAAGTAAGATCAACATTTTATGAAATGCCCACTGCCATATTGATGTGATGAAAAATAATTATTAGAAAATGTATTTTCCAATGAAAAGGAGAGCATTTTCTAAACATAGTGTCTTTATTTTTTTATTTGTATCTGTCCCTTTCGGACTCAACCCCCCCATCCCCCCTCCAGATTTTAAGTAAAGAATTCCAAGAACCAAATTAAATATTTTTAAGATAGGAAAATTCTCAAAAATTGAAGTATAGGAGTATATAGAAATTTATTTTCTTTACAATAGGCTTGATTACCTAAATTTTTTTCTATGCAATCTGATATCTCATAAAAGTACTGAATTTTGAGACTCTAATTTTAGGAATGTGTTTTAGATTCTTTTATTAAAAAAAAAAAAAATCCCTTTTCGGCAAGCTTGAAGGCAAAGGTAGATTCCTTTACGTTAATGTTACAAAAGTCATGAAATATTACATATTGATCAATACAGACATAGCCAATGACTTTATTGTTTCTACACATTGCAATATTTACGCTGTGATTCTGTTTTAATGTCATTTAATTTTTTGCTATATCAAGGTTTTATCATTCCATTTTTCATTCCAAAAAGTTATGATAGATTTATCGGTCAGCACATTGGTCAATTTTTTTATATCTCAACACATAATCATTCAACAGGTAGGAATCATAAAGAAATAAACATCTCAGCAGTGCAAATATCTCCTAGATAACATTAAGCCAGCCTATCTGAAACAGTAACAAGAAATTGACTCTTGGCACGAATGAAGAAAGACTCTAGATTTAAAAATTAATTTATTTAATCTAGGTTACAATATAATTGTGCGAACATTACTTTGTCATATGGTAAAATCACATGACATGGAAACACTTAAATACTACTAAAATGGGCTCATTTAGAGAACTCCCTGGTTATAGAGATTAAATTCTTAACATATAAGAGAATAAAATTATTAAACATTGTGTGTGGCAAATTTAATACGTGTTTTTAAAACATAGGATATGAATGCAGCCAATTTGAACA
>BGPR01009184.1:0-14427 GCA_013235015.1 Araneus ventricosus
CGCCTAGCCGTGAAATGAAATGTATTGTCCTGCCAGATAGGACACTGGACTATAGACATAGATAGTTAATGAAGGAAAACTTGTGACTTGAGTTCCACTGCTGGCTTCTGCAAAGAAGCGGAATACATTATTGCCTAACCATCATAAACTCACAGGAATTATTTTTCAGCATACATTTTAAGAAAAGTATTTCTCAGTATTCTTACTTTATATCTAGTGGATCAAAGAACTTATAAAGCACTCGATGGATACTGAACAAGACAGACCTAAAAAAAGCAGTTTTTTGCAATGCGAAGAAAAAAAGGGTAAGTTTGTGTAACTTGCCAAACCAATAACCCGTGCATAATGGGTAATAAACTCAAAGGAATTGTTTTTCACAATATATTAGCAGTATTCTTGATGAATCTGCTTTTATACTATATCGATAGTATAATTATAAGGGTTCGAAACGATAATGAAGCTTACTTTAAGTAAGACTCGCACCAATTTTTTTTTTGAAATGCGAAGAAGCAGAAGGGCTAGTTTGTTGAACTATTTATCACTAAATTTTTTTTATTTAAATAAATGTATCAGGAAATACAAATGCAAGAATATGTTGTTTTTTCTAAGTTCACATAATTATTTAGATTTGATATCGCATTAATAGACATTGTATAAATAGGAAAGCTTAAGGTTTAGGAGGCTTAAAATATTAATTTTTCACACATTGGTTTTGTTTATGATTTTCTAGTTGATTTCACGACTTTTAATTCTAGTAAAATATTACTGAAAAAGTGCGTTTGCGTGCATTTAAAAAAAAAATGTTTTCATAATTGATGAACGATGGCAAAATAATGCGGGCGTTTCCTTTTTTTCCGCAACTGTACCATCCTTAGCAAGAAATTTTGTCATCATTGAAACAGATACTATCCTCTGGAATACAGAGGAAGGCAGTTCAGAGATAACCGTCTTGTCGACCCGCAGATTGACTCCACCTGTTGATGAATTGAAAAATGACCTCATAGGTGATCGCTGGTAGAACAATTTTTTTAAAGTAGTGATACCCATTGACAATCTAAAATGAAAGAAAATACGGTCGAATATTGTATGAATAACATGGCACACTGAGCAAACCTTACTAAGTGCAGTAAATCGAAAATGTTCTTCGTTCTACAAACCTAAAAAGGCTTTTAATAAATACTGAGGTTCAATATCAAATTTAAATTTTGATTCGACAATAAATATTAAATTTAATTCGTCCACTTGGGTATTTTGAAGAACATCATCAAATAGAAAAATAAAATGAAATCGGAATAAGAAAATTCAGGGATTTCCCGCTCGTACGTGAATTTCGATTTGGCAATTAATTTTGGAGACATTCATTACTACGTTGCAGACGTGCGTCTGCTGATTTTTCAAAGCCATCCTTAAATCTTTTATTCAGGGATTAACTTCGAATCGCAAAGAATAATCAAAAGTCTGCTACTTCCTATTATTTACTTCTGAGGATATTTATAATGTTGATACAGATATAATATTTATGAAAAAATATTATATTTTGAATTTCTTTAAATTATTCTCCACTATTTATATGCAAGTTTAAAAAACTCAGAAATTATATAAATTTTGTGTATATACTTTACGTATGTAATGCGGCAAGAACTCCGTAAAAACGTGCTTGCCTCTATGAAATTTAACTCACTTAATAGTTTCCTAAAAAATATCATTTGTTGTGATTTTTCTTAGCAACAGAAAAATCTGTTGTTTAAATTAGCTAAATTCTTGTTGGGTTGCTGAACGGAGTAATGAAATACTTTTTTGGGGGGGGGTCGCGATTCATATGAGTGAAATTTCTATGTGGGATATTTTGTTTGCTATGTGAAAGGCTGCAACAGCTGTAGAGGTGTGATGACTTCCTTTGTAGCAAGAGAAGAAAGAGAAGGCATAGTATTCCTTAAAAACGGACGGTTCAAAAGGGGTTGCGACAACGTCAACAGTTGGTGATGGATTACCTCCTTAAAAGAGGTAGACACATACATCGGTTCCGCACAAATGGACCTTTCTTCGTGTTGGGGCAACAGATGGACAGACTTTTGTAATCAAGGTTATGCTACCCTGCGGGTGGTGACGCCTTGACCCAGCTGGCACTGCTGCAGTGTCATTAACTTTACGTTTCTTTATTCCTCTGGTGACATACAGATAATTACCCAGGGGTTAGCCTAACGAAGTGGGAGCATAAAAATTGTAGCTGACGGCCCAATGGAAGATAAGTAGGGGCGTGCATTTCTCGAACCTATCCAATGAGGGATGATTTTGAAGGCGTGAATTTCTTGGCTGGAAAGAGAACTTGGAAATATAAGGCGAGAAAGTTGAAAAAAAGCAGGAAAGAAGAAAAAAAGAAGAGGCGAGACGGGAGAGGTTTGAGTTTTAGCAACGAGGAGCCCTTGCTGGAACGATTGGAATAGCTTGCCGATGACGCGAGAAAGAATCGACTAAGTCTTCAAGACGGTCAGCAGGTTACGGGAATAATGGAGCCCTTCACGTTTACCGTAGCGGGTCCGAGGCGGTGAAAGAAAAGGTCGATAGGTCCTGAAGGGAGGAATCGCCCAGCCCCAAGTGTTAGCTGAAATTACGACGTTCCAGGCGCAGTGTTTAGCGGTGGATCCTACAAGAGAGTCAAGGTTCTGGAGGCAGGACTGCGATCAGGAATTCCGTGTCGCCGAATCATCCCAAGTTGGCGAATCCACATCTGTTCACATGTCCCAGGGGGACGCTTCCAGTGGCGGTATATCAGATAAGTCCTTCTAATATAAACTTTTCCTTTTGTCACCCATATGGTCAACTAGTTAAAAATAATTCCTGATGATAGAATGTTAGGCAGTGAATCAGACTTAGGTTGTGGGTTTAGAGTGCTTTGAACTTTTATTAAGAGATGTTTTCACAAAATTAATAATCCACCCAAATTGAGTAAATGATAAATCTAGGATCGAGACAATATGTGTTTGTTTAAATATGTTGTATTTCTGTATTGCTCAATGTCGATAAGCTTGATGTTGTAAAAATTAGAAAATATTAGATTGTAAATGGTCTTAATTGAAAACTTTAAGTTTAAGGTTTTGAAACTAGTTTTAAATATTTAGGTGATCACCTAGGATCAGGAGCTTCCTTATGATAATCAGGTTAACGTAAAAATTTCTTGTCTGGTAAATTTAACTCAGAAGTATATGGCCATGCGCTTGTGTTTTATTAAGATATATGCAATTATATGCCAAGTTTAAGCTTGTAATAATTACTTATAGTCAAGAAGTATAGTTGTGTAATGTGTTATAATCAAGAAGTGTAATAAAAATGCTTAGTATACCTTATTTTGTGTCCTGGATCATTCATGGCATTAGCTAGCTTCTCAATTGGTATTTTAAGAGTGTCTGGAATGGATCTGTGTTATTGATATGATGTTATATGCCTTGATTTGCAAATTTATAAGAAAGTAAAATTCTAGTATATTTCAGTTACTAGCCACTATACGATTTGTTTAAGTTAAAACTTTAACTTTTAACTTGTGAAGTTTAATTTGCTTAAATTTAAGTAAATTTTAATAATTATAAACTACCGACACAACACATTCTAGCATTGCCTCTCAAGTTATGAATCATAGATTCACACCGCTATATACAAAATTTCTAAATATTTTCCCTAGTGCAAAAGCGCTGGATATATTATTACGAAATAAGATTTTCTATATTTTAAAACTTTTTCGTTAGCAGCTATATTTATCGATCTGAAGTAATACATAAACGATGTATGTGGTTAACATAACGCTATAAATAGCCAGCACCAAATAAGCTAACAGTTTGAAACCAGACAGGTCAGAAAAATATTATATCTTCAGGAGTCAACACAAAGGCAACAAATCCGGAATTAAGCGAGTTAGCAAACTTTTAGTGGGCTGTAATGAATACTATATATTTAGAGAGGTAAATTTATTTGCTATGAATATATGGTTAGTCGGAAGAAAACAAAATTCTTTTAAACATGTATCGACTTTCTTTTTTAAATTGGCATCTGTATATTAGTTCAATTCCACATTGAATTTTTTTTCTTTTTTTTTTATTGTGGTTTCGCAACGACTTGTCCGTATTTCACATTGTATGAATATATGTCTATATAATGTATTATATGTATTCTTACTTTTCATGAGTATTTCATTATGTATGTGTTCTGAAATGTTTATACAACGGAACATTTTTTCTTTGCACACTTCCCCGCCGACAGTTAAAACGCTCCGTAATCCTATGGGTGAGTGCGTAATCGAATGAAGTTAATAAAGAAATGAACATATGGAAAGATATTACTGATTTTTGTTTACCAGCTCGGATATAAAAATCCAAACTTTAAAATAATGGCGACTTCTCCAAGAACAAGAGTTGAGGCTCACAATATTAAAAAGTTTAAATAGGAAATTTTTGTATTAAAATAGTGGTAAAACTTTTATGTATATCTAAATGTTTGGTTTTATATGTCTTTTAATGCCTAAACTCTATTCGGAAACTCCTTTCAAGCAGTACCTACTCACCTATTACGTAAGAAAAATGTCAGTCTTTTAGATCAGCCTCATATGTAATAGCGTTAACTATTGAGAGGTATGTCATTTTTATAATTGGAAGTTCCAACCATTCGATTTACCCAATCACAACAGTAAAAGTTTAAATAGAAGATACTGGTATTGAAACAGTGTCAAAAATTTTATGAACACATTTATGTTCATGTAAATGCTCGTCTTTATATGCGTCCTTTGACGTATAACCTTTTTTTAGAAACTGATTACAGATGGGAATGATTCTAAGGCCTATTCAAACTGTACTTACTACATTATTTCGTAAGTAAATTGCCAGTCTTCCAAATCAACCTCATACGTTAACTCTAGGAGAGTCCAAGATAAGAAACGAAATTCTTCTCTAGTGTATTTGTCACATACACGCGTCTGCTCTGAAGATTAAGTCCAGAATTCGATAAAGTGCTGCAATTCTTTGCCAAATGTCATTCGGCTGGCTTGTTGAATTTATAAGTTATTATGTGCACATGCACACGGAACACGTCGCTCTATCAATTGCTGCTTTCTGAATATTTAAATTGTAAACTATGCCACCAATAATAATAATTCATAATCATAAACTGAATTTGGATATCTTCTGAGCAAAAGATGTATTTCGATCTTCATTCGCTTTTCAATTAGTTATTTTTTTACCTTTTCTGGCTTCTGAATCTCAGTGCAAGCTTGCAGCTTTTAAGTTATTGAAATTACTGTTGTTTTTTTCCAGTTCAGTTTTATGTTTTATATCTGTGTGGCTAAACATCCTGCTCATTGAATTATTTAATTTTTTCGCATTACAAAAGAGAGGAATAAGTTAATAAATGAATATCAGCAAGATTTACATCGAAATATAATGTCTAAATAATTTTGCATTTGTAGATTGTATAATTTTCATTAATTCTCTTTGTACAGTTGGTAGGAACGTAATCACACATCGAATAAAATAAACAAATGCTTCATATTTGGCGCAAACTTATAAAAGAAATGTGGGAACTTTAAAATATTTTTCTACCTGCGGTTTTGTAACAAAAAACTGTACAATTTTTCCAAACATTTGTCTCCAATCCATATAAATTTTTCATTTTTAAAAGCAAATACATCGCTTATTTCCCTAGTTTGTATAATTGCGAAACTGGTCTCCAAAAGATAAACAGCCAGTAGGAGGATTATCACATTAATCGAGAGAAACAACGTCTAAACACAAATTCACGTGCATAACAGGTACGCTGCAAGGAAAATCAGTCAGAAGCAAAAATTTTGAATAGTGTTACATTTTTTTAAATTGTGCTTCATATAAATGACTGCTTATTGTTGGGAGATTCTGTATCCGTGGTTTAGGTGTCATTGAGCTAAATTATAATAAATGAGTGGATGATGTTAATTGAATGATGTAAGCGATGGGACCTAGTTGGACGTCTTGAAGGAAACAAGCGACAGCTGTTAGTAGCCCGGGCAAGGAAAAGCAATCTTTCAGTCATTTCTCGTTTGTGGAAGTGATATCTAAAGCCGGCCGTTCAATACACCTCCACGTCATACAAATGGCGTGGTAGCACTCCATTCCAATCCATTTTTAACCCATCCATTAAGGCAGGTCATTCACGACCGCTCCGTTACATTCAAATTCATCCAAAGGCATGAAAAGGACCGGAGATCGGAATGATCATCGGTCCTTTTAATTCTTTACACCCTTTTGGGTAGGCTGGGCCTATTTTGGTTTCTTTCCATCCATCCAGTCACTCCGATATCCTATCTCCGCTTTCCAAGATTTCCTCGGTGAGCCACTCACCCCAGACACCCCCTGCACTTATGGCCCGGCAATCCAAATGGAGTGATGGATGTTGGAACTTTTTGTAAATCCCGTAAAGCCAATTCTCTTGGGAATTTCATATTGATGGTAGGTTTTGACGTGCAGCTGTTGGAATTGCGTGGCGTGGCACTGTCGTGAATGATCAGCTTAAGTAAAGGAACAATGTGATGAAGGGCTGTAAGTGCCACAGCTGTTCAGGATGTCTGTTTTCTGTGTCTACATGCAAGACGTCACTGATCAATGGTCGCACATGAGCTGGTTTCCGAACTTGTAGCGTTAGCAGTAAGAACAGTATTATGGCAAAATAATTACAGACGAATGCATTCAGGTGAGCTTAATGTAGTAGTGCGTGGACGAGAAGCTTCCGGAATAAATAAACAGGTTCCCGCTTCCCCTGGGGTACAGCAATGATGCTGTAAATGATCGCCGGTGACGGGACGTACCTCCTACAAGAATGGTTAGTGCATGGGCCTCTGATGTTTGTTTTGTAACTGACCATAGTATCTGTGCTACTAATTTGCATTTTATTCATTCCCATAGAGTGGACGGTTAGGCTGAGTCGGGATGTTCATTGTATGTTTAAACGACGCATTCCGCTTCTGCTTAATTTCAATTGAATCCGCTATGAATGATTTAAAATACATGATTCCCTTAACAATGGAATTTTATACTTACTAATTTAATCAATATCTACAGATTCTTCTTCTCAATATCTGCGTATTCAAGCGGTTCGAATTTCATGGGAGCAATGATTAGTTTAGTTTTTTTTTGTAAAGTCCCGTTTTGAAGCAACACGAGAGCTATTTTTGGATCTTTATCTCGTCATTTTGAACCGCAGTCAGATGACGAGGGCGGCACTTGAGCTACCAACCCCTCTCCAAACTTTCACACCACACTCACGCCCGTCCATAGCTGTGGACTCTAAAACCTATGGGTGAGTCGGTGGACGAACCAGCGGGAAGACCTTCGACAGGAGTGAAAAATCCTCCCATCGTATGATTAAATGTGCAGCAGACATAATACACGACTGATCTTCAGTGGAATCGGGCTTCGAACATGAAATCCTGCAACCGTGAAGCCGATACCTCCCCACTAGGCCACCGCGGCATCGAGGCAACAATGAAAAGTATTGTCGTAAATTATGTATAATATAGTTTTTAAAATATGTTAAGATTAGAAAAAGTCGGACGACAATAACAATGATATCATTGAAAAGATACTGTTATGAAAATCGTCTGGTGTGTGTACGGGGAACGCAGTCCAACAAGCCGGTGACGGAGGAACGAAGCTTTATTCGCGAATACTCCGGTAAACACGAAAAAGGGTTACGGGAAAAACACAGCGCTTGCACAAATTGGCAGGAGAAACAGACAGCAATTCACTAATAAGAACAGCAACAGCACTTTCAATACCGCTCGACGTCCAGCAGTTTACTAGTGTGAACAGCGGATAAAACCCCTAAGAAAGATTCCAAAGACATTCGTACTCCAAAGGCAATCCCAGTCGATCAACACACTCAACGTCGATCGACGCACACTACTACTCTGTGATCCGAGCAGGGTTCTTTCATAGTCTCCCGACAGTCCGTGGCGTTACATGGAATCATCTGGACACTTTGTACATAAACATTTTTAGCTGCTATAACTAAGTCAAACGAAAAATTCTTGCCTTTATTGTAACCACTTTGATCGAGTGAGCCATCTTTGAACTAAGAAGCATCCAGCTCCTGTGAACAAAAAAAAGTGTCATTATAATGCATGCCGATACAAAACTCTACAAGAAAGAATCTGGATAAAATAAGAGAGTTTGGATGGGGAGGTGTCACTTCAACTGTCTTATTCTCCTGACAACTCACCCTCCATTTTCACAGCTGGATTCGGTATTTCTGAAGAGGAAAAAATTTAATATATTTATTCTATCAAAGATTATATTTATTCAACTCAGCCGGAATAAAAAACATTGTAATAGTTTAAAGAATGATTCGATTATAGTATCGAAACTGTCGGACTCCAAGTCAGAACTTCAACAGTCGTTGGTATGAGCAATTAAGGAGTGAAAGTCTCCCTTACTGATGCATATCTCCAGTTCCCTTTAATTTCAAATACCATCGCTTGATGAAATTCTTACTTTGAGTCTTACATAACCGATTCATTCTTTTAAATGTTACAGTTGATTTGCTTTCGTAGATCCGCAGACATGCGAGACGTTTCTTTTGCTTCACGGTATCCATTTTTACACTTGCACTCAATTGCGCAGATTTAACAAAATTTTTGAGAGAAAACTGAAAAACTTTTTGAGTTACTCTTTCGATAAAAAAAAACCAAAGTTGCTACATTACTGGAATTTTCATTAATTTTTTTAAATGGGACCAATAAATTATGATCACCATGTGTTTTGATGCAGCATCGTTCAGTTGAATTCAGTTTTATCTTCCTTTATGAAGTGGATTTGCATGTAATAAATTCACTTCGGTTACAAACTCAGGGAGAGTCCCAGTGATATGCAGTTTTTCACAAATTAACATAATATTAGATAACATGGTTAACGGAGTCCCTGTCCCCGCCTGTCCTATAAGGGCAAAATAAAATTGGCCTGAAGTTCAGTTATGTTTCGTGGGTTTAGATCTTACACGTTTTATCGCTAGACGTGGGTGACCACAATCGATTCATTGAGATAATGGAAAAAACTCTAATTGCTCCTATAAATCTATCGAAATTGAATTTGAGTAAAATATTAAAAGAAAAAACTCCTAAAATTTTAGGGAAATTTATTTCTCTTATCATGGATTGGTGAGAAAGGATAGTCAGCAAAGTAAAGGAATTATTAAAACTAATTTTGTGTCAATCAGGGTTAACTTCTGATAGACTGTATATTGCGATATGTAATTGCGAATCCATCATGAATTAAAACCGTTAACATATGTCTCAGAAAATCCAGAAGAATTGATTCCTCTTCCCCAAGCATGTCCCTTGTCTCCAACACTGAGGAATTAAAATGGGACAGTCTTAACAAAAGCATAAAATACCGAAGTAAACTTTTAGAGGACCTACGACATAGCTTTAGAAGAGAATACCTTTGTCACCTTGCACAAAAGCATAACGAAAGGCAATCGCATGATCCTCAGTTTGAAGAAATAGTCTGAGTAGGAGATGATAAAAGGAATCGTTTGCTTTTGTATTTTGGGAAAATTATTGAATTGATTCGATGTAGCGATGGAAACATTTGCGTAGTTATCCATAAAATGCTGTATGGAACAGTGTTACGCGCAATACAATGTAGCTACCCTTCAGAAATTTATTCAAATGAATTTGTTGATAAGGAACCGGGTGGGGAGGAATCTAATTCTGATGAAGTGTCGGATAATCAAAACACATTAGCACCTGTTGATGATGTAATAATAAGATACACCTCTTCTGGATGATAAGTGAAAGAAAAAAGACTTGATCTTTTGAATAATATGTGTTATGTGCTTGAGACTCAATAAAGTGTTTCGGGGTGGGGAGACTGTTTTAAAATGAAGCGAAATGAAATCAGTGGCGATGTATGTGGCATGAAACTACGAGCTGTATTTTTTATTCAGAACTTCTTCTGATCTCGACAGGAGTCAAACGTTTATGTTTATGCGTGCTTTGTGCATTCCTCTATGAAATAAATACATGTTAGTGAAAGGCGTTTTAGTCTTATTTGACCAAAGACACCAAACACCGGGTAGATGCATCCTATAATAGTTTAGAAGTTGATTCCTAGAATTTTCTCAAGAGCGCTTTGAACATTCTCTTTAACAATAGCAATTTTTCCTTCCTGAATATTTTACAGGCAAGTAACTGACTTTTAAAAGATTTCAGTAAATAAAGTATTCGTGATCTTTCAGCTGAATCTAATTAGCAGCATCGCAACATAATCAACGCGCAGCAAATATTTGTATGCACCGGAGAGAATACCTGGAAGTTAACCAGATAAATGAAATGCCTCCTTATTCTTATCATTGTCTTTGGTTTCACCCAAATTGTAAAATAAAATAGAGATTATTAAAGGAGAAATTTAGCCGTGTCAGAACGGGATGAATTCACATCTCAAATTTCTTGGATAGAATCCTTAGAAAAAAATGATTTAATGAACGAAATAAAAAAACCTGAGTAGAAGCCTAAACTAATTTCGCATCAGCATACGCTAAGATTTCGTAAGAAATTATCAAAATCTAAAATCTCGGAAAAATATTTTAAAACCAAAGCCAAGCTACAAAAATCTAATCATGATTTAGATGAGAATGTATTCACGTACTAAATGAATAATGTTACGCATGCCCATCTGTGTTGTTAATATTATTGTGAACTTGTATGCTATTCAATTTGTGTTGTACACTTATCTGGTGTATACTTTTCTTTACTTACAGAGTGTTATCTGTAACTTTTCTTTACTTTCTGGAGCCTTATCTGGTGTATACTAAATTTACTTACAGAGAGCTCCATTGTAGTGGTTGCTCTTTGTGTTTGAGTCACCATGCGCTCATTTGAAAATGACTTGCATCTTTCTAGGGTCGGTATGAGGCTGATTTCCGAGATTGACAATATTCTTACAAAATAAGTTAGTAATTATTGCTTGAAAGGATTTTCCTTAGAATCATTCACACCTATAATTAGTTATCAAAAATAGTTTACACATCAAAGGACGTATATAAAACCAAACATTTTACATGTACATAAATGTGTTTATAAAAGTTTTACCACTATTTTATTACAAACATTTTATATTTAAAATTTTTATTATTACAATCGCAAACGTCATAATGGCCATTGTCTGGTTTTAATTTAAAGATTGGATTTTATATCTGAGCTGGTATAAACAAATAAGTACTATCTTTTGATACATCTTTTACATCTTCGATATATCTTTTAAACGATTCGATTTATCTTTCGAAATATAGAGTTCAACTGTTGACAGTGCAGTAGATAGTTTTCCCAAACTATAGACTGAACCGCCGATACTATACATAGTTGTTCTTCCAATCAATAGTGTAGAAACTATCGATAGTTTTGAAGCTATTGATAGTTCCAGTCGAGTTTTAAAACTATCGGCTGAAAATGAGCCTATCGATAGTATTGCATGGGAGAAAACTATCTATAGTTTTGGGAAAGTCGATGCCATCGATTGTTTCAGTAGATAGTTCTGAAACCCTGATACTATCGACTTGGCTTCGATAGTATAGATAGTCTATCGATGTTTAAGTAAAACTAGTTTATTTATTACCCACGGTGACCTTCCGTGCATAGGGTGCGGACAGTTTTAACGGTCGGCGGGGAAGAGTACAAAGAAAAATGTTCCTTTATATAGAAATTCAAAACATATTCATAAAAAAATTACGATCCTCAAAAAATATATGTTATACATTAAATAGACATAAACTGACAGAAAAACACGCTTTTAGAAATGGCGTTTGAAGGTTATGGCGAGAACTGTAGCCAAAGATGCTTGTTGATGCACGAAATCACAATTTTAAATTTCATTGCAGGTATAAAATATAATCAGATAAATCGAAATCAACAAGCAAAATTTTCTTTTATATATCAATGAAGAATTTAAAAAGAAATCAAATCAGCTAAACTCAATGCTAAAAAAATAAATCTCGGGCAGAAGCGAGAAGTGTTACGAAACCATCAAAAGATAACGAAGGGTTTTACAGAATCTCTTTAACTCAAATCCTTCATTCTGGCGGCAACAAACGAAAGAATAGAGATAGACGAGTTTTCTGTTTAGTTTAATTTGGATTCACACACCATATTCCGGTAATCTTCGAATTTAAATGATCGATAAATCCATTTGAATATTGTTTCAAGTGAAAAGTTAGAACCAGTTCGAAATGTAACAAGTTCAAAGTATTTTTAAGCCATAACATTAAAAACTCTATTTTATACATTAATTAACTCTTTCAAGCAGAGTGTTGAAATTTTGAAGATTTTTCATTGACGAAGCATCACACCGGCAGTTGGTCTATAGAGCGGAAGTTCTACATAACCTGAATAAGCAAAGGAGAAACTCGTCCATAAAAGTTTTGATTCCGCTGTGCGTTAAATCAGAAGATTCCCAAATATGTAAAAGTAACCCGAAGGAAAGATAAAATAAGTACAGATAAATATTAAATGAGGGAAAAAACGAAGCGAGCTGGAAGAAGATAATATTCAGAAAATAAACAAAACGCTGTTAAGCTTCCTAGGATTGTGAAGAGAAACGATTGTGTTTCCTTGAACTTTTCTCTGTAACTGAATGTGTCCAAAATTTGACGCATATTTCTGATATTTACTTCCGAAATGGGCATACTTTATTTTATTTATGTAGCCTGTTGCGTTTCCGAATTACCGAGTTCGCTTTTGAAGCGACGGTCGAAGAGACAGACTTCCTCTAGACGGAGTTCACCCAAATTCTATAGAAACGTAAAATTTAGTGTAAAGACAGCTTAATAAATATCACCTTTCTAGATTGTTGCGTCTTCAAGTTACCGTGTTCGCAGATAGACAGATCGTCATGACTCCAGGAACGGTCTTTATTTGTAGCTGGGATCCCTGAAACGAGGAAAGCCGCTAAAATCTAGATGTGGAATGTTTTAACGATTAAAATGCTCACTCTTTTTGTATTTTTGCATGGAAAAGTAATAAAGTTGAATCTAAGGCCTTTCAATGAGTCATCCAAAAGTGCTGAAGCGAAATCGCTGCCTGCCGCGCCACCAGTCCGAAATAAATAAAGACGGCACATTTCCCTTTCTTGTTTAGATGACATCGCTTAAGACAGTAACCTTCAAAATCTTTCGGGACTAATCAGCGAAATTATTCTCCCTGCTGCTCTCCTAAAGAAAATATCATCGAAATCTTAAAAGCCATCTTGCTAGAGAAGAGATAAAGGAGTAAAATTTTGGAAATTTTATTCGAGTTTAATTTCTGCGGGATGTATGTTCAAAGGCAATACAAAAACCAATAAATATTTAAGGAAAATAACCATCAAAGTACAGTTAAGTCACCATTGAAAAGGCACATTTTAATATATTTTCTATGAATATAGCGGTATGCATCTAGCTTGGGCAAATATGTAGCACGTAAACATGTTGAAAAAAAGTGACGTTAATACCTTTGCAACACGAACTCATGATTGAGTGGCTGTCTGTTTGTTGACTTCTCTTGATTAATTTTCGTCATATTTCAAGTGCCTGCGTCAGTCTCATGAATAATATTCGGTAAAAAACAAGAGTTATTTGTCCTTATTGGCCACTACTGCCTGTTCGCAAGAATTATAAACTCCTTGTATTCGAACAGCATTTCCTACTTATACTAGTGAATTAGCCAAAATATACTCTTATATGAGTAAGATTTTTTCACAAATTTGTTTTGAACCGGCGTCGATTGCTGAAGTACCTCAATGAACATTTTGATGAAAAATGCAAAGTTGTAAGGAGCACATTGGATTTGAAACACGGCAAAGCGACTTCGAAAAGAGATTGCCATCAGATCAAAGAACAATTACAGAAGGGATATGAATTTCAGAGATGGTTAGATGAACTGGACGAACAGTCATTCCTTTTTCGTCAACTGCAGATGATAAATTCAATCAGGAAGAGTAAATATGAAGAAAATAGATGAATTGTTTTTGTTGCTGATGTCGAAAACTTGGCAAATACGTGATGAGTTGTGCATTTTAACCCTCTGATATCGAGCGGGGCGGTCCCGGGCGGTCAAAAAAATTTTCTTTAACAGCGAAGAAGGCCGGTCTGAAGCGGTTGACTTCTTTTGAGGGGAGGTGAGGTTCTGAGATCGCTTCTGAAATAGGCGCGGAAGGGGTCCAATTAACCTTGCAAATCAGAGCCCATTTCCGTGCGCCTTATGGAAGGTTACAGCAGGGGGTGGGTGTGGTAAATGCCCACCCAGGTTGGGAGAGTCTAATTCATGTCGCTTCCTCCCAAACGGTCCCTGTTTTAAAGGAGCTAGAAGAAAAAAATCGCTTCGGATTTAAAGAATTAAAAAATATAAAGCCCTAATTCCGAAAATTAGATTTTTTATTAAAATAT
>BGPR01009184.1:24427-43714 GCA_013235015.1 Araneus ventricosus
AATTGTATCCAAATTTTCTTTAACAATGTACAGATTCAAATTCGAAATTTGATTCCTATATTCAACCTTTACGGTAACGTACCCCATAGGTATCAATGAGTCACCTTTATAAGTTTTAAAAACTACACTGGTAGGCTGAATTTGCTTCTTGGAAATTTTTCTGAAATTATTTATACTCATCACACTAACCGCTCCCCCCGTATCTAATTCCATCGTACAGTTTTTATTTTCAATTTTCAAATTTACCATTATTGGAGGTTGTTCGTGTAACCCAGGATCTATAGAATTTAATTCAAATACTGGAATTTCGTTTTTTTTTCTGTATGCCGTTAAAGCTTACTTGCTTTTGTTTTACTGGTTTCGTTTTAGATTTTTGAGCAGCAAAACATGCTCTTTGAATGTGTCCGACTTTATAGCAGAAGTTACATTTACTAGAAATAAATCTACATTTTTCCTTTATATGATCTGTGCCTGTGCACCGAGAACAAAATAAAGGTTTCTTTTGCTTCGAAACAAAATTTGATTTTTTGTTCATTTGTTTTTTTCCTGCATACACTGCCTTTATCCCTTGTCCCATAATATCATTTGCCCCTTTACAAGCTTTCTCCATTGCCAATGCGATTTGCAACGTTTTTTCAAGATCAATGTTTTCTTCCTCAAATAACCGATCTAGTATCGCTTTATCCCGTAACCCACTCACAAAAACATCACGTAACATAATATTTAACATATTACTATCATAATCACAGTTTATTGCAAGTGCTCTGAGTTCTGCGATATAACTATTAATACTTTCCCCCTCGCTCTGCTTTCTATTCAAGAACTTATGGCGGGATGGTATAATTAACAGTTTTGGGGTAAAATGTTGTTTAAGGACATTTTTCAATTTATCCAAATTTTGGTCAGAAGGAAGGTCAGGAGCCAGCAAATTTTTTAGCAACTGATACAGTTTAGCACTCAACGAAGAAATAAATACCTTAGCTCTACTATCTGCTGGTATATTTTGCACGTCTAAGTACGTTTGAAATCTTTCGAAGAAACAATCGAAGTTTTCATTTTCTTCATCAAATTTTTCAAACTGCACAGTTACTTTCTGAGAAGAACCATGTGTTCTTTGTAAAGCAAGAATCAGTTCTTGATTCTGCTTCAATAATTCTGCAATGTGCTGCTCCATTATACTTCACTCAAAACGAAAAATAAAACGGATTCCCTTGGCAGCGCATAGCCCTATCCTATGTGGAAAACAATTGTTCGTACTCACTTATTCGAAACCAAAACTAAACATGACTTCGCCGTCTCGTCGCCACTTGTTGTGTTATATTTGTGGGTTCGTTGAATAATGAGCTTCATTTCATTCACACATATTTAATGGACGTTCACTACACTTACACGGCACAGTACATTTAGATAATTACACAGATCATTCTTATATCGTAAATACAGTCATGCATACGTTCTACCAGTCCGGACACGTTCCACAACAAACTCTCGTCGAGTCTCGCAAAGTCTCGAACACCCTTCGGGTTCAGTTACAGTTAACTTGTGTCGCACAATAGACACCACAGTGAAACGCTTTGTTGCAACTGATACCAGTTATTCTTGAATGTAACCATTACGAACCAACCACATGTTAACCATCCAGTAGGCGCGTGTATACTGGAAATACTGATATCGTGAAAAACTCTGTTGCAACTGATACCAGTTATTCTCGAATGTACAAGAATTTACATGTTAACCATCCAGTAGGCGCGTGTATGCTGGAAATACTGATATCGTGAAACACTCTGTTGCAACTGATACCATTTATTCTCGAATGTACAAGAATTTACATGTTGACCATCCAGTAGGCGTGTATATGCTGTAAATACTGACATCGTGAAACACTCTGTTGAAACTGATACCAGTTATTCTCGAATGCATAAGAATTTACATGTTAATCATACATGCGCGTGTATGCTGGAAATACTGATATCGTGAAACACTGTAGCAAATGATAGCAACTATTCTCGAAAGTACAAAAATTTACATGTTAACCATCCAGCAGGGGGTTTTTTACAGCATGTGCTTTTAATATAAATATGTGAAAACTATCTTAACTGTCTAGAGCAGCGGTTCCCAACCTTTGTGGTTGTGCGGACCACCTGTAATGTAAAAAATATTTTGAGGCCCACTAACCAAATATACAAGTAAAAAAATACATATACATGCATATTATATGCACGCAAGTCAGAAATTAGTAAAGCTTGTTGTAAAAGCATTAAAAATATATTGATTATAAAGTAAAAAACTTTATTATTATTATTTAATCGTCACAATGTAAGAAAACTGGAAAACAAGCGATCAAGTTTCAAAATAAAACTTCATGGAAGTTTTGACGTTCTTCCCCTTTGAGAGAGTCTTTATCTGTATTAAAACTTGACAGTTCGCCTCAAGTCAATTTTTACCGGCAGTTTGTTTCTAGACTTATGTTACAAAAAAACTAAACTTGAGAAAGCACGTTCACACAGATAAGTGCTCTAGAGCCCCTTGCAGTGTCTCATTGTAAGTTTGACAATTGCGGGATACTGTTACTAAATAATGACTTTAGAGTGTGGTCGCATGATAGTTCATTTGATTGCACTTACTGTTTTCTATGTAGTCTTCAATAGGATTTCTGATCCACTGGTTCTCGTCTTCAGTTTTCGGAAAGTAGCCCCTAAAACAAAAGCCAACTAACTTCCATGACTGAGACTCTTGACTAACGTTCCTTGGCCCACTAATACGCTATCCACGGGTTGGGAACCACTGGTCTAGAGGAAGAGATAATGGAAAAACATTATAATATTCGTTTAAGCGAAAATTATTTCCTGTTTTTATACAATTTCAACAATTTTGTAACTCAGAAGCAACCGAGTGTAAGTTACATTATACCAACTTTTCATGGCAGAGTAAAAACCGAAAAGAATTTACTGGCTGCATGTGAGGAGTTACGCTGCAGATTTTCTAAATCTTAATGGTATTCGATTGCAGTTTTTATATAAACAATGCTATTCACTTGGCTTCTAAATTATAAAAGAAATTTATACTATGTTTCGCAAATGCAGAGTAAAAAATAATTTATTACAAATATTCATATTTCCACTAATATTCAAAGTATTTATTTCAAATTTTAATACAATGTTTCGCTAACATATTGTCACGTATTTCGTAAATTTTGTATAAGTTGGTTGGAAACTCTGTATGTTATAAGAAAGAAACATGCAAAAAAATTTGGGAATTTTTAAGAAAAACTTTATTTCTTCCCTAATATGCATGCCATTTTTACCAAATATGTAAATTTTGCACAGAAGAAATAAAACCATTCAAGAAAATTACAAATCATTATCAGCTTTCTGTGAAACGGGGTGAGCCTAAATTATTTTCTACTTCATCGCTTTCTGGTCGGTCCTCTTGTAACCGAATCTTCTCTGTAAAATGTGTGCTCCGACGATCATACTTCCCATGTCTTGTTGAGTCAATACCAAGTCAAGTTACTGTACTTCGCAGTGTAAATTGAGGTCACACACGATATTGGGAGGTATGCCATGACTTTTGGCACTTAAGTGTTATATATAAAGTAGAGCATCTCTGTTTGTGTTCCTTATAAAAATCTGCAGTTTTCGTTCAATCTTAATGGAAATTTGGCTCATGCGCTCTTCAGAACATAAAGAAGATCGCTGCCAACTTTCCAAAGCCAAGAAGTTTATCTAAATTTCAGTGAATTAAGAATTAAGTAAGATTTTGGCGTTTTCCGTGATGTCTTGCGAAAATATTATCGCACAAAGATCATTTTTACAACATCTTAAAGTTCAAAATTTAACTTTTCAGTGACACCAATTTCATTTCCGTACAATTTTATCGTTGATTTTAATAAATTTCTCGAAATTAATTTTATAGACAAATATACATAGACATCAAGAACAAGCATAAAGACGAATAACTGTCATCAGAATACATTAGCAGAATTCTGGAAGAACACTAAAAATGTTTTAAAGCAAAATATTAAAAATTTATATCAGGAACAACTACTGATTTGGTTCAGTTATTCCATTTTGGCGGGAATTATTTTTACTTTTCTGGAATGAAAATAGATCATTATGATCATAGTTTTCTGTCTCTCACAATGTTTTGATACTAAGAAGACAAAGCAGCGCCGAGTATTCTGTTAGTGCCAGGCGTAGCAAAGCAGAAAAAATAATTCATTCAGCGAAATTTTCTGTTTTGAAATAAATTTTGCATCTTAAACAAAAGACAGACTCTGCTAAATTAAATTTAGCTTTTTGTTGTACTGTCTTCATTCGCTTCGCTGCAATGTTAATCGAACCATGAAAAATAGCAAACAAGAAGGAAAAATTGTAAAAATAAATTTTAACTTTTTCAATTTGTGGAGGTTTCTTTTTTAGTCAAAGACCACTCAATTAAAATAAAATTAATGTGACTGGTAAGGGCCGGATTAAGCCCTCTAGGGGCCCTCATGCAATCCAAGTATTGAGGCCAGATTTTTATAAACAATTTCCAAGACCAGATCTTTTTGTATTCGTTTTAATTTAATCTCTTTATAAGCAGATTTAAGTAGCAAATTTTGGCAAGCTGAATTAGCAAAACATTTAATTGAGGACCACTTTAAGAGAGTTTGTTCATCGCATATATAAAAAATACGTTCCTGTATATCAAGTATAAAAATGACAAAATTCAAATTTAAAAGTAATTTTTCACAAATTAACAAAAAAAATTACAAAACATTTCTAACACATTCTAAATAATATTTATTGGTATCATCGGATATTTTTTAAAGATTATAAAGCAACACTTTTGTTTAGAATCATAAAACAGCATAACATTAAATGTACAAAAGATAATAATTACGAATGTTGTCAGAATATAGTAAATGAAATGAAAGCAAACAATTGCATTTCTATAAAAGTAACACAAAAAATATCTAGGCCTCGTGGGCCCCTAAAAACTTTGTAACCCCTAGACAGCTGCCTAATTTCCTATTTAATAATCCGGCCCTGTTGTTGAGACGGCCGGATTAAGCCCTCTAGAGGCCCCTCTTTTCCCATCTCAACTTCCAAAATCAGATACTTTAGTATTGAATTTAATTTAATTTCTATATAATAAGTTTTATGAAGCAATTTTTAAAAGCTGAATTATCAAAGCATTTATTTGCGGATCTCTTTCAAAAGAGTTGATTTCATTATATCACTTATTAAAAAATGCAAAATTTAAATTTAAAAGTTGTTTTATACAAACTAGCTAAAAAATGATAAATATTTTGTTAACGAAATCCAATACTATTATTTACAGTAATTAGTTACAGTAAAAATATAAATACTATTTAGTTACGGGATTGGATATTTCCTAAATTAGAAAGCAAAATATTTGTTTAGAATTACGAAACAATGCAATATAAAACTTTCAGAAGATAATTAGTTAGGGACGTTGTAAGAATAATAGTCCAAAATTTGAACGATACTTGATTTTCATTTGAATAAGTTCGAGTGCGTGGTCTTCGTAAATTAAATGAAGACGCAAAATTAAATTATTTTGAATTTACAGCAAAAATAAATAAACAAACAAAATCTCGAGACCTTGGTTCCCCTAAATTTTTTGCCTACATTGCCTATTTAGAAATCCGGCCCTGTGACTGATGATCATAGCGAGCGGAATATGAAGCTTCATAGTTGTGGAGGCAAAGCATGATTGTGGGCCAAGAACCTTTGAATAAAGACTATCGAATCTACACTCTGACAGGTGCACCGATGTGCGTTTTACCAATGAATTGCTCACTGCTGCGGGCCTGAATGATGCCGGTTTTCCTCATTTTTTAATCAAACTGAAACACAAATATTTCCTTAGTCAGAAATTTAACTAACGCTTTGTCTAGATGCTCAAAGGAAGATTTGAAAACAGGGAATTCACCATTTATTTTTAATCCCGAATGCCTGCCACACGGGTTTTTTAATTTTTACCAAATCGAGAAGAATTGGACTTCCGTGATGTGTTTTGATGAACATAAACATGACATAACTCCCCGCTGACTTTCGTTTCTCCGCCTGTTGTATGAAAGAGGAAATGAAGCACGTGCTCTCTGTCACACAAAAAGCATCTCCAGCCTTTCAACCTCAACCTTTATACGCGTGGAAGGAATTTATAATCTCTATTGTGTTTAAGCATAGCCACCCTTATTCATATTTTCCCCCTGCGTGAATAACTATGGACCCATTATTTTCAAATACATATTAAGCCGTTGAACTGAAAAGGGATGTAACGAAACAACGAGCTTACTAACACAGAAAGAAGCAACATGCGATATTAAGTAAATGTTTTCATGCGCGTTTTTAAAAGACGTCACCAAATACCGCTTCAATTCAATATTAAAAGTCCCTTTTCATTTGGGATGCTTTATCTAGACATACGTGACATAGATGTATTTTTTTTCATGGAATCGAGAGTGAATTGTTTTCGAACTAATCAAACATGAATTGCTTTTTCTAGACAATACTGTATGACTCAAGCAGTCGAAGCATGCTAAATTTCGTTCTAATGCACAATGAAACTATAGGCATAATTAATCGCGAACAAGGAAGCAGCCTTTGCTCGAAACTTAACTTAAAGTGCACCGCAAAGTGTTTCAGGGCTCGCAGAACTGCGTGTGTTTAGAGGGAAAAGAGATCAATATGAAGACAAAACTCTGCATTGCATCGTTGTTAAGTTTTCTTATTCTGTATGGAGACTGCAATGTTTCGCAAAATTTTAACGATGAAGAAATGATTAGTTGCTACTTTCACTTCCTGTGTGATTTACGTAAGTTTTTATTGAACATGAAATATGTATCCTTCTTCCTGTATCACCATCTTTAAAATATATTTTGAAATTTCTTAAATTTAATATCAATAAATGCGTATCTCATGATCTTAAGTGATTGTCATATTTTTACACAACTACATTTTGTGTAACTCATTCCGAGTCTAAAACGATTGCTTGTATGCGATACGTATATGACCATTTGCAAAAAAGATATTGAACTACTTCTTTGTTATGTTTCTGTTATTCGACCCTGGTCATAATAGGATTCTATTAGGAATATCTTCATAAAGTGTTTCAACGGTAGAATAGTGCGTTTTAATGGACCATAAATTTAAATTCACAAGTGAAACAAGACGGCTCCAAAGAAAGATTGAAAATACCTTTAAATTGAAACCTATTAATTCAGCCTTAACCTAATTGGTCAGTAAACATTACCATTCAGCACAAACAATTACAAAACTCGATTAGTCGATTATTATTACTCGAAGATATTATTATTCAATTGAACTTCAAGGATGATTGTGTTGGTTTCGACCTCTTCTCGTTTGGTTTTGACTCAGTGTAAAACTGACAAGAGTTGATCTTAAAATACTGATTTCAACGGATTCAGCTCTCAGGTCTTGCAAGTTATCAGACCTCTTATCATAGATGAGAATCATCGGACTACAATTTAAATGCCAATGCCAATTCTCATGCAGACCTAGTGTAAATACAGTACCCTTTCCACAATTTTACATTAAGCTAAGCAAATAATCAATCATATTTATATGAGTGTTTCAAATACCGTTTGGGCTACCAAAAAAAATGAAAAGTTGTATGTTACTCTTACAATATCTTGTAGGAACAAAATCATACCAAGCAAATTTTGTCAAATACAAAAGTCTTTGATTTTATGCATGAAATACAGTTTTTTTTGAGATCTCTAAAACTCTGTTTCCCAACGTGGGGCCCACGCCCCTCAGGAGGGCAATTCGAAAATGGACTCTTCCAGAGTTTAAAAGCAACCGTCTACTGTGATTTTAGCTACTTATATAAACTGTCAGATAGAAGCTCTAAAGATTTCTCTTTAAAATCTACTCGTTGAATAGTTTTCAAAAATATAATACTAAAAAGTTTTTAATCCCCGTAACATTTTCAGAAAAAATGGGGATATTACGAAAAATGATTTCGTACCTTAATTTCAGTTCTGAATTATATGTTTTGAAAATTACATTACTGTGTTTCTTAGTGATTTCTTCCTCAAACCTATCGTGTAAGTTTTTCGGTGAGCAATTTTAAAAATCATGAATATGTTACATAGGGGGCATAAGAATTTTAGAACGACTTTTGTGGGGCATGGCACAAAAAAGATTGAGGAACACTGCTCTAAAACGCAGGATTATATCAATGTTTGTAGAAAACAAAAAAAAAACATTCCTACCTTTGTATCATGGATGAAGGCAAAAACTTCAAACTCTCTCGTCAGGCAAGGATTTTGGCAGGGAAATAAGAAAACACAATTTTCGATTCAACAAGTTCCTTTCCATATTTTTCATTTTCTTGCTTCAGAAAAATGGATTCATCTATAGCTTCATATTTTCGTCACTAAATTTAATCCCGCCAAACCTTGTCATGACATGTGGTCAAAAAATAGAAAAATTATTTACACATTGATATTTGTAACCTAACAAAATATTTATATTTGTAATATTATTGATTTCAAGATTATTATTAAAATATTGAAAAAAGAAATTGATTAAATAAAAGAATCATTTGGCCGAAAAAGAAATTAAATAAAATAATCGTTTGCCCTCAATATATTTCTAAAATTAATGAAAATAGAATGACAATGCCCTATTTGTCTTCAGCGAACATTGCCTAGCAACGCAGAAAAAGAAATGTTTTTTAGAAGAATTCGAATATAATGCGTGTGATGCAGATAGCTGTGCAGATATTTTAGGTCGTAAAAAATATCTGTTCTGCTCGGAAATTGTGAATACATATGTTATTTTTATAAAGAAGACTCATCACTATAATACCCTTCTATTCACTGATCTAAGAACATAAGATTGGTTTAGCAAAAGGACCAACCATCCAAGAACAATATACCACAAGGACACAACTTAGCTACGTATGATAATAACATAAAAAATGGGCAAATAAATAAAGTAAAGTAAATCTTCACTTGTTAATCTTTTTCTATGCCAGGTAACTATTTTGATTCGTAAACTTGGGATTCATTTTTTCCGTTCCATCAGTAAAAAGAAGAAAGCCGCGCACATATTCCAATTAAGTATTTCGAACAAGTAGCAAAAAAACCTCTTATTTTTATGAGCATCTGTTTTTGCAGGTTTAATATTTTTTAAGAATTGATTCATGTTATGCTCTCGGGGCTCATAAATTTGTTTAGACGTTTATTCAAAAATTTATTTTGTATTCGTATGAAATTATATTGATTTCCATAGCGATTTTGAATTCATGTATACCTAAAAGGTATAATTCTTTTTCATGAAATTAAATTTGTTGCATTATTTGCTAATTTTTGTGAATTAACTATATCTTAGCAGTTTCTAATAACACACTTTTATTAGTAATACTAACAGAAAGATTTTTTTATTTTAACTATATTTTACTTCTTTGTCTTTAATTAACAATTCGGTGTTATAAATTCAAGTGAATCTTAGATTCTTTTTATGGATTTCTTGAAGGGATTCAAAGGAAATTTATTTCTCAAATTTACTAAAAGATGTATAGAATAAAAATTCCATGAACCATGTATAAAAAAAATTCATCGATTAACTGATAACTTACTTAGAAAGTATTAAAACAGTGCATCATCGAGAACACACCAGTTTACAAAATTTTAGAACTCTAGCACATCGATAAGTGAGAGAAATCTCGATTGAATTCAAGTTGACCCATTATCTGTCGTTGCATCATTTTGGGGGCGATTGTTTTCTAATTATTTTCACCTAAATAGTGAAGTTTTAGCTTTGATTGTTGCTTCTGAATGTTGAGCTGACTTCTATAAAAGGTACAAATCAAAACAAAAATTCTATTTTAAGAAGATAATTGATTCTAGTTAAAAGTTCATTAATCAGTTTAATTAAAAAATATCAGAAATGGCATTTTCCTTCATATTTCATTCATGTTATTTTATTGATGTTCATTTTTTCAAAATGAAATAATAGAATTTTTGGCAGATAATGGGTTAAAAGCAAGAGCTTAAAAACTATAACATTTCTATCATTTAGTATTCTATACTCTATGAAGATGTTTACTATTTTTAGTGCCACAAATGCCTTATGCCTTTTTGTCTTATATTTCATTTTATATTTAGATGAAACTAATGGAATGTATCAAGTTGTCGAAAAAAGTACAGACAAGGTAATAGTTAATGAATCTTCTAAATATCAAATTAATTAAATATCTATCGTATTATTTATATAAAATCATCATTATTTCTGAACATAGGAGAGAGACGCCAAACTTGAACCGGCTCCTTCCTTGGAACGATATCAAAACTTTAATTTCTGTTAAATATGTGGGGTGGAACATGAGAAAATTATGTTGTGACGTTGTAAATAGGATGTATCAAATAATTTTTATGAGAAAGTTTTACGTGGTTATGGTTAGAGAAAAAATGTTTAAATTCAGGTGTCGTCAATTTAACAAAAACCGAAAAGTACTTAAGCTGTTTCAAGGTAAGTAGGAAAATATGTTATTTTTTTGCCAGATAGGAAATTTTTTGATGCAATTCACTTATAATTTTATTAACACTTAAAGGCCCAGCGTTTTCTTTAAGAAACACACCCAATTTTGTCTTCTAACATCTTGAAAATAAGATTGAAGCTCTAGTGCCTGTTGTTGCAGTAGAATACATACTGAAATTATTATTAAATCAATTTGCAATGTATATTTGGCAGCCTGAGTGCCGATAAAGAAATAAAATAGACTGATCTTTTTGACTTGATTAATTTTAGGGTATATCGATTAAGGCCAAGCTACGCATAAGATATTCGATTGAAATTAACCCTCAGTTAGGCACGCGAAAGTCTGTTACATAGTTAGGCGCGCAGGGTCCATATGTCCCCCATTCTCTCTTCTTTTTTCTGCAAATGTTTTTTTCTGAGAAAAGACACATCAGCTTCAAATTAAAGAATAGACGTCTAAGAAATGCAAAAAAGAGCAAAAATAATTTTAGATTACTATTATTGAACTTTTTCATAGTGATTACAAAAATACTATGAAAAATCACATTTTACATATACTACTTATAAATGCTTATTATATGCTTAATAATGGCCTTTTTTACCGTATTTTGGTTAGTTTTGTCCCTATTTCTTCCTCAATATTTGCATCTACCTTTGTTACTCATTGACTGTTTTCTTACGGTCCTGTACCATCCATTTCTAACATAAGATTTTCCGCTCTTTTACTTCAACCGGAAGGTGAGCGTTGGGCAGCTCTGCATAGTATAATAAGTTTGAAACTGAAAGGGCACCAAGTCTTTTCATATCCTCAGCAATATTATTGTGTTTGAAAATTACAAAAGCATTAATAGTGGACTTGTTGCAAAGAGCGGAATGAACAACCTTAAAACAATTACAAGTATTTCTTGAGACATCATTTCTCCGGCGTAACTTATCTAGAATATCAAATTCTTTTGTCATGCAACGAAATAAAGCAATTCCAGGTTGTCTGCTATCTCCTGCCGTCAATAGAAACAGAAAAATCGTGTTAAATAATTATGACACAAGCGCAGCCAAATATCCGAGACTCTACTTCTTATATGGTAAAAATACTTTGACTGATCCCCGTATATTTAAATTAATTTCGTCTACATAAATTAGTTTAGAACCTTCTAAAAGCTTCTTAAATACAATCCACAGCCACTCCGAATAAGCTGACCGTCGAAGGCTGAAAGTATTAAGGTATCCGACTGCTTTAAAATCGTAGTTTTCGATGAAATTATCAAAAAAATTTTTATGACTTAATTTTGTAGCCTGTTTAACCAGCTTTCTAAAACTGTCTCACTTTTTACTCTACGTGAATTACAAATGGAGTTACAGCTGTTTAATTACCGAACTGTAAGCATTATTTTATGTTGTATGAGAACTTTAAATGTGTTTTCTGAGAAATGATATTTTTGAGGAAAGCTGTCGACCGTAACAATGATTTCTCAAAACCTTATTCAAGTATTGATATGAAATTTTCTGAGATTGTTTTCTGTAATATACTTGATGTTTTCCTCTAAAAACTAAGGTCAATTTTAAAATCAAGTATTATTTTTAAGTGCTTAAATATATACGAAAAGCATTTTTTATGAAAAATTACCAGTTTATTAACTATGTTCAGCTATATCTCAAAATTATTTTGAAGTATAAGAAATATTTTAGAGCATAACACAGATAACTGTCATAAAAATGTACTCCTACAAGGATTTATGTATATTTAGAATATGATTTTGTCTATGGCTGTTAGCGTAAGGCAAATATTTTAGTCATTTTTCTTCAAATTTCTCAGTTTTTTTTTAAAGTATTATTTTCAAAGACTAATTTTACAAAATTTTCATAGTTTTAAAACATATGCAGTTGAAAAATAATATTAATATATATATATATAAGTTATTTTTCAAAAAAATGCCTCCGAACACAGTCGGATACCTTAAGCAAGGATAAAACTGATTAACGTGGAATTATGAAAAATTACAAAAAGCACATTTATCAGAAGAAGTATGGAATTACCAACAATCTAAAATAAATTTTTTCGTTTATTTTAATACATTAAACACAACAAAAAATAAATGATTTGCATATTTAGTGATGAATTTTTCTCTTCTTCTCTCACAGAGCAATCAGGGTTCATCTTATTTTAGGCGTATGTTTTCCTACATTTCCCGAATACACGAAGGCTTTAAACAATCTTCGTCCATCTTGTAAAAAAGACGTACAATTTATTCAAATGTATTTCAGTCGTAGACTGACGAACTATGCGAAAGTGCCGTGAAACATTTTATCGAAAGCAATGACGGTTACAAAACCAAATAATCTGCATTGCAAGCTAATTTGATCCCGAACACCGGTACGCAGCCCCTTGTGTTCGTGCCACAGAAAACCGGTCAACAACTTTAAAAAATCTGAAGAAATTGCACACGAACCTGAGAGTATTATTTTCTCTCGTCAGCTATTTCAAGAAGCGAGATTTTCAATTAATAGGCCATTACATGCACGTGCACGTTATTCCTAACAGTTGAGCACAAACTGCAAATTCGGGGGTTTCATTTCTTGCTCGCATCATATTGCAATGAGTGCATTCATACTTTTGATGGCGTTTATTAATTCGCCTATTTTAATGTAAAAACGAAAACAAATTTTCTTACATTAATTATCCTGTAGCAAACTTTTCGTTGGCTTACAAAGGGTCTCTTTATTTTGTAGAACGCACATTCCAAGTTGTTTCTAGAATATCTTTAATATTATGTTTTGGCAAATTATTCTTTTTTTATACATGATGTGAAGGTAAAGGTGAAATTTTGGGAATCCATGAAGGAAGTTTTCGATGTCCTTGCTGGCCAATCTCGGGAAGATTTTGAAACGTACAAAGTAACCGTTTGTAACTATACAGATGAAGGAAGAGTAAGACATTTACCTTTATTTTCATTATATTATTTTATATTATCTTTATTTAGCCTTAATTAAAGTTAAATTATTCTTTGTTCAATACAAAGGAATTAGAAAAGTTCATTGAAAAATGAATCACATTTTATCGTTTTCGTGACAAGTATCATATTTCTGGAAAGTGGAAAAATCCATGAAGATAAGCTTAAATGAAGAAAAGACTTTTCCACGGCAGAACAAGGTTTATTCACCGATTTATTACAAAACGTAAAACCATTATTTATTTCTCGCTCTATTAATTCTAAATAATTACCTTGATATCTTAAATTAAGTCAAAAAATTTAACTTTAAGTAGTACAAGATACTTCGCAACCATTTTAGATAACGTATCTCGTTGTAGTTACTAAGTAATATTGTAGAACTGTAGTATGTTCGTATCCAATATCCCTAAAGACAAATTTCGTCGTCAAATTTCTCGATTTCCAGAGCTTAATTTACATCTTTATACGCCTTAAATTGCTGTCATCCCTGTCAACGTTTAATTGCTACTTTGATTCGTTGCAGATCGGTTTTTTATTTGGCATTTCATGCCATCTCTTGAAAACCCACGCTCGATGCTCCTTCTTACTGGCATCAATGGCATTTACTTCATTATTTTGCGTTATCGGACGTCACTAACATCCCTACTTTGTTCCTGAAAATCGTACATTCTGAAAATAGCACTCTTCCTTTGGGTCGCCTTAACTTGTCAACTTTACTTTACTCTACGACACACCCCTGACTCCAGAGATAGGATCTCCGGTTTGCAGTCTGGGTGGGTGCGCGTAGTAGAATCTTTACTGATACCAACATAAACAATTTCAAGGAGTGATTAACAGTAGCAGCCTCCTGACGAACCTTGAGGCTGTTATACAATTTACTATACACAATTTACATTCTTATATTGATTGTTTGATTATATAAAATATGTAATGTATCTTGCCTTTTTCAGACCTAAGAAAATACACAGAGAAAAAAAATTATGAGACTTGAAACATTTGTGAAGTAAATTTAAACTCGTGAATTGAAGGTCGATAAGTTGTACACTGTGCACTCTTCATAAAGCGTGAAAAAGCAGGCTGAAAAATTAACGAAAGATTCACACTGTCATTCACTAGTTCAGCGGTTTATTCAGCTTGGACGCATTAGTCCGCCCTGTAGTGCCATGCTTCTACTTCCGTTAGTTCCCTACAAACAGCGAAACAACCCCTCACCTAAAGACGAAAGAATGTTTTTATTTGTGATATCGGATAATTGTAATAAAGGTATAGTCATACAGCTGAAGTGAAAGTGAAAAAAATTTAATATCTCATGTTTTTTTCCATGAGTCCAAAGATCGTTGCAGTGAATGAGATATCAGCATTTCAAGTTGTGGGAACTGAAAATGTTGAGATTGCCATATGTAAATAACATATTCATTCAGAAACTTTCAAGTAGATTTGACATCATGAAAAATGTTAAAAATAGTCAATGACCATTTTGAACTGCATCAAGTCAGAACCCAGGCAGATGCTAAAAATTGTTTTGATCAAGAGTTCGTAATTCAATAACATTAGTTCACAGAAATTCGTAAATTATTTCTCGAAAGAAGATGTTTTGTACTCTTTAAATATATTTTTGGAAAATTGAGGTTTTACTATACAAATTGATAAGAATCGAAATATGCGAAAATATTAACTCATCGTTATCCATTTAGATTTGAATTTGAATCTGAAACACATACATATGCTTCAAATATGACCTAACAGATTATTTTAAAGAACCTTTATGACAAGCATATATTTGCACATGTCAGTCTTCAAAGTAATCCCCTCTGGAGTCACAACATATTTCTTTTAAATATCGATCACGTTGCCCTTTTTAAAATTGTGGACGCGTTTCCAATCCCTAACAGTCTGAATGATAACTTTGTTGTCTGCAAGCCGCATGCCTTGAAACAGGTAGCCCCGCATATTTACGGATCCCATATCGTAGGGAATGAAATCACTAGTCATTGGCTCTCAGTGTCACGTGATTTGGCTTTTTTCTTAATGATACCATAGCACGGCGCTCAGGCGGGATTTTAATTATTATTTTGTATTCTCCCATATACCAATTTTAGTTTCCAACAAATTTGCAGCAGTCTTGTTCTGCAAGCTTGTAACAAGTTTGACACGGCCAGACCGCAAGTTCACGACAAGACTGGCGCAATTTAACGCAAACGACGCAGTCACTACTCGTCGAACTTACAGCAAATTTGTCGCGTCAAACTCACTGCAAACTATAGCAAAAGCAAAGTACCCAGACGAACCTTGGATTCGAACCCCCGATAACTCGCCTCCTAACCTGTCGCCTTAGCCACTCAGCCAAGGAGGCCTCGATTGCCGAAGACAGATTGCGCTAATACATCGTGCCTCTTCACGTTTTATTTTAAACTGTCTTCTTGAGTTCATTAATTTTTAAAATTTTGAGTTGAGAATATGATTTAAAGTCAAAGAGAGAGCGATTTTCACTAATAACTACGTTTTCATAGTGGAAAAAATTATGAAATTAGGGTTCTAAAGTAATTACTTTTAAAAATATAAGACACAAAGCAAGTTATTATTTTTCAGCAAACATTGACTGTTTTTCAGGTTTAATTTTTTTTATGAACGTTAAAATTGCAACGTTAAGAAAAAGGCGATATATAGTTTTCTTTAAAGTGCGAGTTAGATATTTAGTTAAAAGATGGAGAAATTTTCAAAAGTATTTTTTTATATAAAAAGACCTAGTTAGTTTTTTTTTCAATTTATCATTGATTTATTGAATTAATTAAAAGAAGGATGGTCTAGAAGTTGCTATTAAAAATCGCTCTTAAAACCAAATATATACAACTGTATCCAGGTCGTGGTGTGTAAGTGCGCCGTGTCAACTTGAGAGCAAACTTGCATTGCAAGGAGGGTGATCGATTATGCTTTGTTACTTTGCAGGAAGTTCGCTGCAAAGTTGTCGCGTCAAGTTTGTCATGACAAGCTAATATCAGTAAAAATCACACTTACTGCAAGTGTGCATGCTATCTGGGCTGCTGTTGCATCATAGAGAAATCAAAACTACCTTTTTCTAAACATCCCAAAAACCCTTGATTATTTGGGTGCTTATCAAGAAAATGATGAATCATTTTAAAAATAAAACAAATAAAGGACACACCTTCAGAATTGGTAAATACTGTTTAGTTTCACGACGTCATTTGGAAGCAAGTCAAGTCACGTGACTCTGAGAGCCAATGAGAAGCTACCTCATTAGAATCCTTATATATACGGTAGCCCTATCTGAAGCACTTACACCACCTCAATCACAAAGGTCTGTGAGAGATATTCTTCTCCATACTGTTGTTGACATATGTAGTGAATTTAGATGGCAGGACGTTTCCTTCAACGCGAAATTTGATCAGAACGCGTTGTTCCATGCTCCGCAGCACCTTCTGTTTATTCATCACTCTAGCATTTCCAATTATTCTAGTTCTAACCCGAGAAGGAGGGAGGGTCTCTTTCTTTGTCGCGTGGCTAATTTGAACCATCATGCATTACGGATGTTGTGAAGTGTATCTGAAAATAATCTTGCTGATTCTACCATATGAGAACCAATTTAATTGTATACTTTACAGACTGAGATAACTTTAATTGAATTGATAATGTCCTACACAAAACTCATAATAGCTGCTTTTTATTATTTATTCATAGGCAATCTCATAATTTTTTTTTCAAATTCAGTTTTATCTTTTGCCATTCATATATGAGATGCAGCTGCACGATTTAGCTAAGTATAAATTCAATTCTGTTCAACGAAACACGTTCTTTTCCAATATTTTCAGTTAGTTTAAGATGCTTTCCTTCGGTGTGGTATGCTCATGACTTCGTACTTTTTCAGAAAGCGTCTTTCAACGAACTTGCCTCCATGGGTTTCGAACATTGTTTGGTAAGTATTTCTCATCTTATTGGTTACGAGACATTTAAATCTATCTTAATTTATCAGTGCATATCTAACTTCTTTATTATTTATTCTTCTTTATTATTTATATAATAAAAAAGATTAAATTTCGTATATTCCAAAATGTAACACAAACATTTGGAAACCAAAATGTGGGGTTTGAAAACACAACGCCACCTGTGCCTTCGATGCCTATAACACGATGTCATCGAACCAGTAGGGGGTTGACATACAAATTTTTTAAAAATTTCTTAGGAATTAAAAAGTACAGATAAGGTCTTTTGTTGAAATAATTTCCAATAATTTGTTTCGGTAAATTCCTGACATATGTTTTAACCCTCTCATACCGAGCGAGGCGATCTCGGGCGGTCTAAAAACTTCTCCTTAATAGCGACGAAAACCGGTTTGAGGCGGTTGGGTTCTTTTGAAGGGAGGTGAGGTTCGGAGATAAGCACGGTAAGAGGTCCAATTATCCTTGCCAACCGCAGCCAGTTTCCGAGCGCCTTAAGGGAAGGTTATAGCAGGGGGTGGGGTAAATGACCACCCATGTTGGGAGAGTCCAATTCATGTCTCATCCTCCCAAAAGGATCCGGTTTTAAAGAGATTAGAAGAAAAAAGTCACCTCGGAATTAAAGAGTTAATATTAATTTATTGTTAATTACATTATTTTAATTCCATGAATTATTTATAATTTATGTAATTTGCATTTAGAAAATTTCCCTTTGTTTAATAATAATTTCTGAACTATTCTTAATGAGAAATAAGTCCTCATAGTCAGTATGCACGCCTCAAATCACCGTTACAAAATTTGAAGAAACTGCCGGGGTCATGAACGAGCAGGGAAGACCATTCGTGAAGAAACTCTTTCTGAATGTCTTTTAAAGATTTTGCAGGAGAAATTCTTGTCCTTCAGATTTATTGCCAAGATAGTCCAGAAGGTTACAGAAAGTGAACGAAATATTCACTCCATTCTCCTTACCCTTTATATGCCAAAACTAGATTATTTCACTTTAAAAGAAACAATAATATGATAACATAAATGAAATATGATAGAAAACTATGTTTCTGAATTTTTTAATTTAATTGATTAACTAACCTATGTAACTTATTTGGCTGGCTAGCTTCTAGACCGTCGATTGTTTTTATCTATAGCGTTCTTTTTCTGCTTGGCTTGCTTTTGAAGGAAGGTGAATTTTTTTATCTCTTTCTTCTGATTATGGATTTGGTAATTTTTTGGGTTTATGTTCTTTATTTGGTGGCCGGACAAAATTCAGACCACAGGAAGGAATAAATTCTGACTTTTTGTCATTCCTTTCTACAGAAAATTTTGTTCTTTTTGAACTAAAAATGGCGTGTGGTTTCCGATGAGTGCGCCATTTTAGTTCCTTTCTATTTTGAATAATTTCTATTTAAAGTGTTCTAAGTATTAGAGAATCTTTGGTTTTTTTTATTCTATAGTTTTTGTTGTATTATCTTTAAAAAAATTTCTGTTGAAGCAATTACTTTTTGATGCTGCGTTTGCGCGCAAAAACGTTTATTGTTTTCATTATTTTTCATTATTATTATTGTTTACTTTTTGTTTCTTTTAATTTATTTTCCTTTTAATTTAAATTTCCATCATTTGTATAACTTATAATCTTTTAAATTAGAAAAATTATTTTTATTCCATTTATACCTTTTGTAACAGTCAGCTCAACGTTCAGATGCAACAGTCAAAGCTGAAAATTGCCCTGCTTAGGTGAAAATAAAAATAAATAAATCGGGATCAGATAATGGGCTAATGTGATGATCAAGAAAGTACAGGTCAAACAGCCTATTTCGATGTGGCAGAGTGTTTTCGAACATTGGAATGAATCCATTCCTTACACAACATGAA
>BGPR01009184.1:43724-59029 GCA_013235015.1 Araneus ventricosus
TAATCAACGTTGTTCAATGTAGAATTTACAATATTGTCTACACAATATTGTACAATATTAAACAATATTCGACTTCTCTGTGGAAAATTATTCCAGTGAATTTTTCGAAATAAAATCTCAAATAAAATGAATTATTAAGATGTAACTAATATTTCTATGCCAAAATTTTACGTTCACAATACTTTAAAAATTTGCAAGCCTTCTTGAATATTGGTCAATATTATACAATATTGGATATCGGTATTCGGTATTCCTCGATATTCACAATATTGTTCAATATTGCCCAAAATATTGTACAATATTGGTGTGCTACTGGGGATAGTTAATCAGCAAAATGATGCTGATACTGGGATATCAAACGATTGGAATCAATTCTTATAAGGTGAAAATGAACTCTCCGATTGTCTGACAGTCTGTTTCGTTACCTCAAGTCAGAAAGTTGCTGCCAAGAAAATACTACTGAACTAATATTCAAAAATTAATTAATACATGAGGGCGTAGGCAGTTTTAGACCAGCAAGGAACCTCTCTATTCCTTTCGCTATTCCAATTTTTTTGTTTTGTCTATTATACGAACCACCTCCCTTTTCGCTGTTTGGACATAAAATCATTCGAAAGAGTATTGTTAACTGTTCCGAATATCTGCCCACAAGAAATGCTATTGGAGATTATACATTTTGTCTGCTGTATTTTAACATTTACCCATAGGACTTAAGGGTCTCAGAAAGTGCTGTGAATTTTAGAGGGAATAAGAATGCGACGGACGTAAATAAAGAACAAGCTTTCACAATATAACATTTAAGCCAACATTTGACAACCACAGAACTCATGCAGAATCTATAGTTTTTTGCGACATTCTTGCCTCAAAATAAAGTGTGGAGGTAGAAAGATTAGACACAACCGGAAAAACATGCAACCTTTGACAACCACAGAATTCATGCAGAATATATATTACGTTTTGAGACATTGAAGTGAGGAGGAAAGAGGGAGGAGTGGTGAGCACAGTGGCCACAGGGGATCGAAATAACCGGTTGTGTGGTTTGCATGGATCCTCCATGAATTGTCCACCTCGATGGACGGGCTGAAATTCGGAACGTTCTGGAGCGAAGTGCTCCAAATGGCTTAGCGCAGTTCCTCTTCTTTACACCCAAATCAGTCCCGATTATATTTGAACCATCTCGTAATTTGCTTAAGCAACAAGGTCTACATCTGCATCATATCAGTCATTTTCTTTACGAATTAAGTAAAAAATAAATAGGATTAATATGAAGATATGTTGATTTTTCTTCCAGATGCTGAGAATAAGATATTCTGAAGGTGAGGTTCAATATAGCGAAGTTCGCGTAAAAATTATTCTCACGAAAAATGGCTTTAGTGTAAATATTGCTATAAATTTTGGCATTAATTGTTTACTCATTTAAAATTTATATTTCAGATGAGGTCGGCTGCGTATGTTAAAGAAATCACGGAGAGCGATGAATGTAAATCGTATCGATCCGAATCTCAATGAAGCAATGAAAATAAATGCTGAAAACTAACTGGGTGCTTTTATTCTACGATTCTTCCAAGAATTCCATCATTAAATCACGGAAAGTGAAGAACATAAATTGTATCGATCCAAATTTTAACGAAGCAATGAAAATAAATTTTTAAAACTAATTGCCTGTTTTTATTCTACGATTCTTCCACTATTTTTATCATCGCCAACGGATAGCAAAGGATGAATTAAAAAAGCATTGAAAGGAATATTTTCAAAAAATATAAAAAGTAGCAATATTTGTTACCATTAAAATGGTAATATATGCATGGTAATTATTCAGATGTTTCATAAAATATCTAATCATTTCACATAATAACAGGTGGAGTTAGCTAAATGCGTGTAAATAAGTGTTTGACAGTTAGACTGTAAAAAAATTAATTTCTTTTCACGGTTGTAAAGAAATACTGTTTTTTATTTCTTTGACGTTTAACTATTTATAAACAAACGTGTTACATCCTTATAATTAACGAAAAAAATTCTGTTTAATGAATATCCTACCCTATTAATAATCGTTTCTGCCTGAAAATATAATCCTCTAATTTTAGATAAATTCATTGGCTTAAAATGTCCCTTCGAATCATCGCTTCTCACCAATAACTCAAAACTTCGTTTAGAAATAGCAGAATCTACGCTTTTCATTCCTAACTAACACAACTGGGCGTTACTGAAATGCCTTTAAGGTGGGATCAAATGCCTTTAGGGCGGGAGGCAGGATTGTGAAATACTTAAAAAAATAACGAAATGCTAAAAAAAATTTAAATATTAAGAACTTGAAAAAGAATGCCCATATTGCATATCAATCTGAATCATGTTTGTTTAATTTTCTAAAATTTCAGAAATGTTTATTTCGTCATCACGGAAGCTGAAAAGTTCCACTAAGTTCCCAAGGTCACATTTTTTGGTGATTACAATGGATTTCTTGTACAAAAAATGATTTCTCCAAATATTGTTCGATTCCCCATAAACATCACTCGTGCGCAGGTTTTTCAATCAGATAACGTCAGCTGAATTTCTTCCAGCAAATTAGCATTTATTAACATTCCACATTCATTAACATTAACATTTATATTTCAATAACATTTACATTTACATTTCATTAACATTAACATCTATTAACATTATAACATTTATTAACATTCCGAGTTAATTAACTCGTAATATTGGAATCTATCTCGGAACTAAACGAGTTAATTAACATTGTTAAATAACTCGCATAATCAGTTGTTTTACCTGAATAAATCTGTCGCCATTATCCATTAACATCGACATTTTTGTGAAGATGCGATAATATACATCACAGTTACAGAGGTGTCACTTTCTTTTTGTTGATCTCTGTACATGGCTGGAAGCGTAAGGTACACAACTCTGGTGTGCGTGTCGAAAAAAGAGTGTCAGACTTTTCAGAATTTTGCAACGGCTGTAATTATATAAATGACATTAAAATTCCAAACCTTGCATATTTTAATATCCATTATGTAATTTAAATGTGCAATTATTTAATATAGTTTTTCCCCGTCTGCTTTCAACCTTTTAAATTTTGATGAGAATAACAGTTTTATTTTGTCAACATTCTAAATCGAGTGATTTTGTTCTTTATTAATTTGCTATTTTTTCCCCTCAATACGACATATGAAAAAGAAATATTTACCAGTTCATTTGTTAAATAAATACATCGTATATTTTATCCTTACGACGAGTTCTGTGGATGCAACGTTATCTTAAGAGATTCGAGAGCCTCTGAAAATAAACAGAAAACTGCGTTCGCTGGAAACTTGCTGTTTTCAACGCTGATGACTATAAACGTTTTAAAGCAATGCAATATTGAATGAGCTGTAATTACATAATTGACACATTTAGATTTCAAACCCTTCAATGTTTAAATAATATTCGTATGCAAAATGTGTAGTTTTATATCGTATTTGTTCCAACTCTGGGAATTAAAACTTCATTAGCATAACCTTTTCGCCTTTACATTACACTACAACAAGAAATTTCATTCTTTCTTTATTATTTTTTTCACTGAGATGTACGAAATAGAAATCTATACCAGTTTCTTTGATAAATAAATACACAATGTGAAGTTTCCTTAACAGGAGTGCTGTGGTTTCTTTCGCAGTTTCTTCTGCGAAAACTCAAGTGATGTGTGCTCTTGTCGTTGTTAGGGCGTCTGAAATGAAGCAGAAAGCTAGATATTTTGATATAACGTTGGCGAAAATCGTTGGTCATGAAAAATATGAATTTGTTAGTGGGATGGCATATATCCTCCATTGTTTTCGAAAATGAATCTCTATCATTTTGTCGGAAAACGCAAAAATTTATGAATTTCGGTTTCAGACCTTTCAACCAAATGCGTGAAGAACACTTTTTTTTGCTGGTTGCTATTTGCTTTTCCAAGAATCCAGTCCTTGTGATTATGATTTGATACCATGTAAGATAAAATCGCTTTGTGCGTTCTCTACCGAACAGATACAGACATTCTTAAAGAGATAGACCGTCCGAACGACAAACAAAAATGTGCTGCTACAGTTATCCCGAGACCTATTCAGCGCAAACAACAGGCTGCACACAACTCTGGTGACTTCGTCGAAGAACTATAAACGTGTCAAACTTTTCAGAATGATTATCGGCTGTAATTATATGAATTCCGCATCTAAATTCCAATCCTTGCCTATTTTAAAGTTCAATTTAAATTAAATTAACAATTTTACATTGCATTTTTCTTTTGACTTTTAGGATTTGAAACTATATGAAAATAACCCTCTTATTTTCCCAACACTCTAAATCAAAAAAATTGGTTCTTTATTAATTTTATTTATTTTTTCTTCAATACGGCGCATTAAAAATAATTACTCACCAGTCTTTAAATAGTAAATACATACTATATTTACACTAGTGCTGTCATCGAATTAACAATTCCGGATTTCACACACCAGATGGCTCTTGTATATCTCATTAATTTGTTCTGCAAATTTATAACCTTATCCTTCAGTTCAAAAAGATGTACTTTCCAAGTTAGTATATTGCTAATTTGTTGGGTTTGGCGTCCTCTGGATATGCGTACGAAGTTTAATTAGCGCAATAAAACGATGCAAATAACAAGTTCTTATGGAGCATCTGGCGGTCTAAACGGAAGCGTGGGGTTTTCAACAGCACGCAATGAATATCTTAACCCTTAAAAGCTCGATTTCTTAAAAATTGATTTTAACATGTTTTTTACTTTGATTACTTGAGTAAAACATTTGAAAAATACTTTAAGAAATCCAATTTTGTTTTAAGCTGAAAAACAACATGTTACCAACTTACAACACTGAACTTTATTTTAGAAACAAATTTCCTAGATAAAATTCTATAATCTCAAACGCAGATGCAGTTTAATAACTAATAAAAAGGATAAGGAATTTCCTTCAACATTGTAGAATTAACTATGGTATTCTCAGCGTACAAATAAAGCAAAGATGATGTAGCCTCCAGTGAAAAACATCAATTTGTTATTATTTTTTATCGGCGCAGGGTGCCATCTATATGTTTCCAATTTATTTAATGAAAATTTCATTATGTATTCTCTTTGCAACAACAGACATTACAGATTCAGTCTTATTCTCAAGATTTGGTAGATATTTTCAGACTTATTCTCATTTAAGGGTTAAGAAAGGAAATATCCAAACACTCGTTAATATTAAAATATGACTGAAAATTTCAATCTGCTTAGAATATTTGATTGTGTAATTCATGATTATGCGATTCATTTTGAAGTCCAAGTAATTGATAAAATATATTCTCTAAGTTTTATTACACTAATAAAAGCGTATTTTTCCAAAGTGTTTTATTTCCCTTACATTTTTAATGGTCTATTGACAACTGGTGTTTGCTCATTTTTAGAACGAATTCGTTTCGCTTTAGTGAAAATTCGTTTGCTTGGAAAAACTCATTTTCACAACAATTACATTTTTGAAGCTATAATTTATCATTTGCAACATAAAGTTTTGCTTACATTCAAAATGGCACTTTTAAATAAGCGATGGATGGACGGATACGTTTTTTTTCTTTTCAAAGAGAGTTAATCTTAATCTGTTATTTAAAGACTCTGTAAAACATATGGTTTTTTTTATATCTAAAGCCACAATAGGTAATATTGTTAATAAGAAAGGAAAACATCATCCATGATTGGTTTCAGATGGGAAAATTGTTCCATATACGTATTCAAGGAAAAAACGCAGTTCTTCGAATATTGCAAAGGCGAGATCTTTAATGATAAAAGGAAATCCTCCAACTCAAAGATTTGTTGCAAAATCATTAATGTGCTCAGTATCAACTGCATACAAAATTATTAACTCTAATTTGAATCCCAAAAAGGAAAGAAAATAAAATTTTTAGTGTTTTTCTCCACTTCATATCGCTGAACGCAGAACACGCCGCAGAATTTCGTATAAAATGCATTTTTACTGACAAAAATGGAAAAATGTCGTAACAATAGATGAAGCTTGAGTCTATTTAAATGACGGCAAGAAAAAAATTCAATTTATTATCATCAAAGAGGAGGAAAAAAATCTTAAAACGTAGTTCAAAGAATCTAAAGAAAGTTTTCTTAAGGAAGTTATATTTTTGTTGATTTCTTACCTGATGGCAAAATAAGAGTAGAGTAGATCAAAATGTTAACATGAACTCCACATGCTATCAGGAGCATATTTTATCTACAATCTTCAAATATGAAATTACATATCTTTACCCACAATGCCATCAATCAGTAGAAATGCGCTAAAACAAAGCAAGTAGCCGCGCATCACAATCCTCTGTTAATTTCCAGGAAAGAATAGAAAAAGAAGTGGGTATTAAGACTATCACCTTCACTGATATTCGTGGTAAATAGTTCTGTACCACCCATGAGTTTTTGAGATTTTGGACTTTTAAAATACGCATTATCCAAATGTCGACCTACAACCTTTTCTACACTTTGCAAAGATTTTCTAGAGAAAGGGACAAAACACCTCCTCCGATACCCCAAAATCATTATTTTCATAGAAGTAACGATGTAGAAAGAAAATTAAGAATACGGGCTATCAAACTGGACATTTCAAACACAAAAAAATATGTAAAATAGTTCTTAAAATACCATAAAAATCGTTTTAAAAATGTGCGAACATCATCTGTATATTACTTTTGCGACAGTTGAATGTTTTTTCGACAACTCTAGATTCTGTACCAGTAGCTCTGTACTTTTCCTCAAGTCCTGATGAGTTTTCCATCGAGCCAATTCCATTTCTTTTCTCTCTCATTAATTTCCTATTGAAATCATATTATCCCTGTGCACTGAATTACTTCGATCGGCTGTTAAATCAGGAGATGCGAGATTAACAGTTTAAAACAGACATGGGCAAACTACGGCCCGCCGGAAGATTTTATCCGGCCCGCGGATAGAATTTTAATTTGCCGGTCCGATGGAAATTAAAAGAAAATATGATTTGTATATTATATATCCATCTCCTTTTCTACTTTGTTTAAATATTATTTTTCTTCCTATTTTTCAAAGGACTGATGATCTTTTTACTTTCTCTATTTTTGTTCTACAAAACATAAATCGACAGAAATAGCAAGCACAGACAGTGTTGGCACCAGTGCGTCTGCCCTTCGCTCGCGCCCTCTGCTTGTAATGTTCTTTTTTATTTGATTTATTTCCGGTTTCATTTCTGTTGAAAATCATTCTGTTCTTCGCATTCAACCACATCGCAACGATGTGTTTCTGTACATTACTCGCAGTGCATATTCTATAGAAGCTATCAATAAACAGACAGCTTTCAATCGGTGAAGTGTTAAAAGCGGAAGTTCTTTGTTAGTTATACCTGTAGACTGGCGCCAACAAGTGTTATCTCTTTCTCGGGGAGCAGACATATGGGAATCCAATATAGGTAATTTAGACCTCACATGTGACAGACTGCGCATTTTAAGCTCCAGCCAGCGGCTTTTTCTTTTGGCGTGAGTTTTAATATTATTGATTGCGTATGGAAAGATTGCGGACATATAGCATCATTGTGAATAGTGGTGAAAGTATTAAAAGTATAGCGTACCTAGTGCTTGTTTGGGTTATTCGTAAAATATTTCAACCCCAAATTGGCTACTAAAAAACGTAAAGTTGATTCAGAGTGCCGTGCTTTTAATGATGAATGGACCTGGAAATATTTTTTTACAGTTGTTAAAGATAAACCTGTGTGTCTCATCTGCAATGAAGCTGTAGCAGTCTTCAAAGAATATAACATTTCCCGTCATTTCACATCTAAGCATAAGAATTCCAATTACGAAGCAATGTCCGAATATGAAAGAAAACAAAATGTAGAAAGTCTTTGTAAAAAATTATCAGGCCGACACAATTTTTTCAAGAAGGTAAACACTATCCAAGAAGCAGCTACACATGCAAGTTACATTGTAGCATACAATATTGCTAAAAATAATAAAGCTCTCAGTGATGGGGAGTTCGTTAAACAATGCATGCTCCAAGTTTGTGATGTTTTATGTCCAGACAAGAAAAATAATTTTCAGACTGTAAGCTTATCTCGAAAAACGGCGACTTCTAGAATCGAAGCCATCGATAAAAATTTGACATCACAATTAGAGTCAAAGATTGGCCAGTTTAAATTTTGCTCCATAGCTATGGATGAAAGCACTGATATAAATGATACTTCTCAATTAGTATTATTTATAAGAGGTGTTGATGAAGAACTTTTAAATTACCGAGGAACTGACGTGCATGCGTTCTTTAAAGGGAACTACAAAGGGATGTGATATTTTTCGTGAATTTCAGGAAGGGCTTTTAACTTTGAAAGTGTCTATAACAAATATATGTCATTTTACGACCGATGGAGCACCAAATATGACAGGAAAAAAATCTGGATTTCTTGGAATCTTTAATCAAAACTATCCCGGGAACAATGTTGCTTTTCTACATTGTGTTATACATCAAGATGCTTTGTGTAAATCTGCATTGAATATGAAACCCGTGCTTGATGCAGTCGTGAAGCTTGTAAATAATATTCGATCTCGTGGGCTTACTCACAGGCAATTTCGAGATTTTCTTCAGTCTGTGCAATCTGAATACTCGAATGTACTGAATTACACGAAAGTAAGGTGGCTTAGTGCAGGATGTGTTTTCGAGCGAGTTTGGCAGCTGAAAGACGACATTGTGTCGTCTTTCAGCTGCCAAACGATTGTTGTGTCATGAGAAACAGTGTTCTGCGGAGTGCGAAATGTTAGAAGATACAGAATGGCTTTCGGACTTTGCATTTTTCACAGATCTTCTTTGTCATATGAACAACTTGAATGTCAAGATGCAAGGGAAAAATCAATTTATCGACGATATCTGGGACCATCTCAAAGCTTTTAAACTAAAACTTAATCTGTTTGCTGGGCAGCTAGCTAAGAACGACTTGTCTCATTTCTCGAGGTTAAATTCAATACCCTCAGTAAATGAAGAGAAGCTTAAGAATTATGAAAATGGCTTGAAAAAACTGCATTTTGAGTTCGAATGCAGATTTCAAGATTTCAGTGCCATTCAAACAGAATTGGATATTTTTAACATGCCTTTGAACGTAAATTGTGAAGCAGTGAGGTCAGATTTGCAGCTTGAATTAATTGAGTTGCAATCTAACAATCATCTCAAGCAGTCGTTTCTAAATATGCCAAAGTTAGAGTTTTACAAATCATTATCGAAAGTAAGTTTCCCAAATTTAATATCTCACGCCCAGAAAATCAGTGCTATATTTGCTTCATCTTATATATGTGAACAAGTGTTTTCAACTATGAACCTTAGAAAGACTTATTTCAGAAGTAGACTGACAGATGAGCATTTAGCCTCGTTCCTTAGAATCAGTACATCTCACTTCGAACCTCAATATAAGGGACTTTTAAAAATGAAATCGCAATTTCATTCATCTCATTCCGATTCATCTCATCGATAGTTCCAGTCGATAATTTTAAAATCATAGAATGAAAATGCGCCTATCGATAGTATTGCACGGGATAAAACTATCGATGCTATCGAAAGTTTTGAGAAAGTCGATACAATCGATTGATTCAGTCGATAGTCCGAAATTCCGATACTATCGACTTGTCTTCAATAGCATCGATAGTCTATCTATGTTTAAGGAACACTAGTTTTTAATAGCTTCATTGGTGATATTGTCGATTTTCTTAACAAGACTTTTTGCTGATTTTTAGGTTGAAATCGGCTATTAATGGGACTTAAAGATCTGTTTGGATATTGATGTTCCTGAAATACCAGGAGGAGTTTGAAATTAAACTTGAAGTTTCGTTTTGCAATATTTGAAGTTTTTGAAGGTGAATCTTAGTGACTGCAACACAGACGGGAATGGTGTAGCTTATTACTGAACGCAGTAAAACGTTATAGACAACGGGTATACTTTTTTTGATATGGCTACTGAGAGTAAATGTTTAATCTAGCGAGACACCAAAGTATACCGTTTCGTTTTTCATGGTTTGTGCTCCCATTACAGTTTGGGGGTGGGGGTAGTTCCCTTTCTAGTGAAATATACTACTCGGTTTTTTCAACATTCACTATTACTTTTCATTTTACAAGTTTCACCAGGTAGCTGTTCGGTTGGCTGTTATTTGCGTTTGCGATCTGCCTTTACTCATGACCGCCGTCGTATCATTAGCGTACGTGCAAAGCTGGGTCTCCTGGTTCCTGGTGATGTCGTTAAGGAAGATGCCGAAGGCTGCTAGAATTTCCAAAGTGATATTTCTTGAAAAGATTCTCCATAATGTAAAGTTGTAATTAAGGAAAATTCGTTTTAAATAACTTATCACTTAGGAGGATTAATGCCTACTGGTGGTTCAAATGCTGTAACTGGTCCAAGACTGGTTCTGAAAATATTGGTTGTCAGGAGATATTGAAGGCCCACTGGCATTTAAAATGATGTAATTTGATTTTTAGATCGAAATATTGTTACGAAGTTTTAAAGTTGTTTCCCTGACATGCTAATATTGTCCACCATTTTGGCGACGAAAGGATTCTTCTAGAAACTTCCTGAGTTGTGGTTCTACCTCTACATGGAACATGAAATATCAAGACCCTTCTAGGGATTACCATGTGACGTGACTCACTCTTGAAAAGATATAAAAGCAAGCTTTTAAGTCATGAATCTGACAGTTGGACTTTATTCATCATTGAAGCTTGTGAGTAAATAAGACCTTGTGCGCAATTGAAAGTGATCTGACTTAGATTTAGTAGTGAGCTCTATTTTTAATTTATACAAGTGCTGTTAAGTATTGTTGCCTGTGCTTAGAGTTTTGCTAAAAAGTCTCCGTGGAATAAAGATTATTATTTTATTATTTTTTTATTCTGCTAGTTGGATTACATTCCCGTGCACACACAGAACATTTTTGTAACTAAGTCAAGTGTTCAACTATACTGTTTATAGATCTGATTTCGCCCATATCTCCCTGTACTTCAAAACAGAGACAGTTACAGTAATAAATGTGATGTCTAAGAATTATAAATTAGTTGAAAGCTTACATCGTCACCTGGCGTTAAATTTCCAAGTAAGTGTTTTTAACTCAAAATCTATACGAGATAAGAGGGAAAAGCAAAATACAATTTGTGGAGCATCACCGATTTCACACGAAAAGACACCTTGTATATGTTACCGGCGTTGTTTGAAATGCCGGCATTCTATAGTATGAAATATGAGATTTATTATATATTTTTCCTAGGCATTGTATATAATACCTAGGCATTCTATAGAATGACAAATGCTATTTAGGCAAAGTATGAAAAATGTTCATAATAAGGCTATTATTTAAAAGGCGTGCATTCCTCAAAAATACAAATGTTATTTAGAAAAAATAATAAAAGAGTACCATTAAAAAATCTTTTATTCGAAATTCGTAAAGCAAAATGAAAGTTTTCATATCAAAGTTTATGTCTTTCTTATTAAAGAAAACAAAATAAATTGTGAATCTACTTATTACATCAAGGAAGCAAATAATTTAATTTTGAATTGCACTTAACTTTATTTCTTACATAATCAAATCGGCGATTTATTTCATACTTTGCCGGTTTGTCATTTGGCATTCTATAGAATGCCTAGGAAATGTGTGAAATATAAATCGTTTCATACATACCTGTGCATCACCTTTTTAAAAACAGGAATAATTCTTGTTTGCTTCCAGACATGAGGAAATACATTTTATCTCAACGACAGGTTAAACAAAATAAGAAGGGGATAAATGAAAAACTCTGAGCATCCCTTAATAATAAAAGAAGGAATGTTATCCACACCAACAGTTAGATTTTAATTCCCTGATCGCCAAAACCACATCATCATAAGTAATGCTGTGGATTTTAACCAAATCAACGACACAGTTGCTCTTGAACTCATCCTTTATATCATAGTTTGTGCTAGGTTTGAATACAGATTTAAAATAGTCAGCAAAAGCATTTGCAATATCGCCATCATTCTCACAACACACGTTATTATAGTATAAACTGTTAAGTGAATTGATGTTTTTAGTATTAAAACAAGACCAAAATTTTTTTAGGATCCGAAATTAGATTATTTTCCGTGAGCCGCAGATATGTATTATAATCTTTTTTTATACTATACTTAACAGCAGAGCGTAGAGTTCTAAATTCATTGACTGAATCAGGATTTACACCTTTTAAAGTCAACCTTCGGACCCTGGCTTTCCTTTTTAACAATATTCTAATTTCAATTGAGTACCAGAAGGGAAATCTCCTCGTAACTGTTTGTCTCAAAGGAATAGTGCGACTAAAAACATCATTTAAACAGTTGTAAAAGCTACAAACTGCTTCGTCAATGTCATTAAAATTAAGTAAAAAACTCCAGTCAATCTCACGAAACAAATACCACATATTTAAAAGTCAGCCCTTTTAAAATCATATCTAGATATATTCACATTCTTCTTATTGTCGTAGTCAGCAACAAAACAAATGGAAATTGACAGAACAGGATGATGCTTATCCTCGGGAACTGAAAGTCTATCACTGTGCCAGACAGAAATACGACTAAAATCAAATCAAGAAATTTATTATTCCAATTAAAAGTATTGTTAAATTATCCTAAATTGCAAGAATTCACAAAATTGGATAATTCGTTTACAAGTGGGTTCTTGTTATCACCAAAATCGTCATATATCGATAAATTAAAATCACCACATATGAGAATGTTATAAAAAAATCTTCCAAAACAATCAAAAAATTCAACATACGTGTCGGCACGAGAGGAGTGCGGAAAATAAACAACACAAACAAGTATTTTTGCCTGTGATTTAATTTGATGGATATTCAGACTGCCTCGAGATCCGATCCAGGAAGGTCCAAAATACAGGGAGAAAAACACTTTTTGACAGCTATAAGAACAGCTCCACCACGTCTGCATGAATTTGATGAGGAACCACGTCCCTTCGGAATGCCAGATATTTATCGTCGAAAAATTCCAAAGAATCAATATCTTCACAAAGCCACGTCTCGGTAATTAAAATAACATCTTGATCGTCAGAAGCCACAGAACTGTAAAAATCAGAAGTTTTAGTGCGAAGACCACGTACATTTTGATAAAATAAAGAGAGCCTTAAAATTCAGTGGTAAGGCAACCCTCTAAGCCAAAACGGTGCCTTACTTAACCTTATCAAATGATAGTACTAATTTGTGTCTAACAGCCCGGGTTTAAAATTCCAGGCTTTAAATAAAGGTGGTAAAGTTATGTAGGCATTTCTGCGGGGACAATTTCAAGAAAATATAAATAGAAAACTTTTGAACTAAAATAGTGGTAGAAGTGTTATAAACACATTTTTGTAGTATACGAAACCTGTGTGAAAAACTTTTATAAACAAAATTGTTGACGGATTGAATGTCAAACATTACACAGGTAACATTTTCTTGGATGTAAGGCCACGGTCACACGAGCGTTTCACGTGCGACTTTTTTGATGCGAGCTCAGTCGTTTGGTTCTGCTTTCTAGTGCAACAGAGTGCAGAATTCAAACAGTAGTTTGTGCGAAACTTTCGATACATTCGAAATATAAAAAATTCAATCCATTTATCTTGTACTTAAAAACGAAGCGAAAGTGCTTATAACTTCATTAAAGTTTCCTTCCATTAAAAAAATTCACAGATAAATTATAAATTCTTGAATATTTCTTTAAAGTAAGAAGGTAATCGAAAGAATTCCATCTTTAATTTGGACCAGATTAATTTCTTTAACCACCAAGTCAAATTTTTTTCGATTTAAGATACAATGAGTAACAAGTAACTTATTTTAGTTATATTAACGTCTCGTTTCGAAGCAACACGAGAACTATTTTGTGGCGGACTTCGTAATTTTGGACCGCGATCAGATGACAAGAACAACACAATGTAGCAATTTTTAAGAGAGCAATTATTACAATTCGGTTGCAATTGGGTTCATAAACACAAATATTTTAAACAATTTTGTCTAAAAAAGAATAGAAAATGTAAACATAAAATAAAAATAATAAGATCTTGACGCTAGAAGCGCCATTGGAGGGAAAAATTGTGTAATTCTTTAGTGTTTATCTTCTCGTAATGTGTGAGTTAGTGTTTATCTTCTCGTAATGTGTGAGTTAGTGTTTATCTTCTCGTAATGTGAGTAGTGTTCTCTTCAACCAAGAAGCCGCTGTATGTATGAAAGCAATCTCTTCTATAGGTAACACTCTACATAAATGCGCCCATTAGGGCAATACAAGAAACTGCGCCCACGCCCCTCTTTATATTGAAATGTGATTCCACTATTTTCTCTTTTCGAGGAATTTTATGCCAGGGTGCAAAATTAAAAGTGCAAATAAAACTTAAAATTAACAAAATAAAATATTTTGGTTTAGGTTTACAAATTTTAACAGGTTTCCCTAAATTTTCTAGAAAAATGTGGTGCGTTCTAACTTTAATCTTCAAATATGGACTGCATAGAGAATCAAAGCTTTGTAGAAGCTTTGAAGTATAGAATAGATAAAAAAGTTGCATTACATTTATATCTGGCTTTTTGAAACAATAATATGAAATGTGTAAAATTCTTAATCAATCGGAACTCTATATATACAAAATAGAAAGAAAATATTATATACATTACTTTTTTTTTTGAGACAGTATATAAAATGTTCAAACATTAGCAAATCTTTTTGATAAAAAAACATGAATCATACAAAAAGCCTTAGTGACTAATAATATTCATAATATAATTCATCATATAATTTCATACATATCTATAACATGCCAGTAATCAAAATTTAACTAATTAGTTTAATAATGTTTTATCTAGCGCTCAAAAAAGTTGAAATTCATTAAATGAATACGGAATAAGCTATTTAGCGGGAAAATGTTGATTCAAATATAAAATAAAATTACAACGTTATTAATTTATCTACATATAAAGACGCACTTCCTTCTTATTTTAGTATTATTTATGTGCATGAAAAAACGCATTACATTATTTCTAAAAAAGCCTAAAGCCTTTAGATATCTGAATGCAAAAAAATTAAAATCTTTCTGGCTTTAATGAGGCAAAAAATGTTTATGAATACAATACTTTTAGTACTTAAATGTCTGTACAAGTACTACATAAGGATTTCTAAGCAAAAAAAATGATTGCCATATTTACATATTTAGATAATTATTTATATTGAGTATTGTATTTTAATGATTTGATAGTCAAGGAAAATTTTATTGCGTTTTAACAGTACACTGGTAACAATAGCGAAATACGTAACTGAACGAAGCATAGA
>BGPR01009185.1:0-59003 GCA_013235015.1 Araneus ventricosus
CTTAATTCTATTATCATTGTCTGTTACTAAATTATTATTTCTAATTATATAATTTTTCACTAAATTCTTGAAGACAGAAATGCTAAGATTACTATCCCCAAAAGAAAATTTATTAATTTGAAAATTAAATGCATTTCTTTTATCATAGATATCTGTTACTATTTTATTATCTATAATTTTTATATCTAGATCTAGAAATTCTGCAGCTAATTCATTGTCATTAGTTTTTATAAGTTTTAAATAATCAGGATAGAAGTCAATATGTGGCTTAAGGTCTATTTCTTTATGGAATAATATTAAATCATCTATATAACGGAATAATATACTATGGCTATAATTAGTAAAATATTTCTCATAGTAGTGAAGGTAAATATTTGCTAAACTATTGCTAGCTGAACCTCCTTGAGGTAATCCTTTAATTTGATGGAAAATCCTATTATCAAAAAAGATGTAATTTTCTTTTAGAGCAGGATTAATAAGATTTTTAAAATTATTAATGTTAATATCTTTTTTAAGATCAAAATCTTTTTGTATATTTTCTAGGGCATTAACCAAATCTTCAATATCTATACTATTAAATAAATCCTGGAAGTCAAAAGTATGTACACTAGTTATTTCTACATCTTTAATTACATTTAATATCTCTACACTTATTTTCTATAATTGTATCTTTTTGCTTGTTTAAATTCTCTATCACTGTCTGTATGTATTTTTGCAAGAGTTTGCCAGATTTTGTAATATAAGTATTGCAGCCATTAGTAACGCTTCTAAATTTAAGAGGACACTTGTGAAATTTTGGTGTAGAAAGATGTGAGGATAATCTTTTTTAATATAATTAATACCCAGTTTTTTATAGAAGGCTTGAATTCTATTAGAAATTTCTTTTTCACCTAATTTTGTCTCATTATAAATATCACTGTTAATAATATGATCATTAAGTATTTTTTTGTAATAATATTTACAAATTATAGCAAAATTACTGGGCATTTTGTCTGTATAGACTATTACAAATTCTGTTTGCAACTCTTTAATTTGTTTTTTAATATCAGGATATAATCATTAGATTTAAAATTATAATTAATAAGATCTAATAAAGCTTTTTGTCTATATTCACTAAATGCCTCTAGAGGCAGACTATATTTAATTGCCATATTTAATATAAATTTCTCAATATCTTTTTTAATTTTCTTTTTAATAATTTCATTACTATTAGCTATAGCCAAGCGATGCTTTGTACCTTTACTCATTAATTCTCTAAGTTGTTCATTTCTAACAATATTCAAATCGCCAGTAATTACATGTCCATGATCTTCATTCAAGAAATTAAATGCTTGTCCTGTTGTGGAAGTATACGAGAAAGTTGAGGGGAGTAATAGAATATAGTTATACCGAAAATATTCTATTCTCTAATTTTCAATTCTTCTCATCAGAATAATTTGCTAAGAAAGATTTCACGCATAAGTATTCATGTTTTAAAATTAGTCAAATTATGAATAAATATGGAATTTTATCTAAACAGACTAAGTACAGCCCTCAAACTGATATAACAACACATTATGCCGTTAAGCTTAATTCTTTAAAATAGAAATCATCATCTACTACTACTTCTAAATCATCATCTTCACGTTTTGCTACTTCAAGACACTGAGAAAATGGATTTATAAAATGGAATAAACTTATATTCACAGCAATCTATTCTAAATCAATAATTATCTATTTAAATAAAAGTGAAATTCATAAATAGTTTTATGCTATAAAAAGTCAAACTACTGAATTCATTTTCTTCGAACTTTGCTCACAAATAATATGAAGCGTAAGGAAAGTTTAAGTGCAAGTTGAATGATAATTAATTAAATATTTTTTTATTAATTAAAAATATATAATTCCATCCAGGGAAAGGATAATTTTATTTTAAGTGTTGCCATTCCCATTGAATGAGAATATTATAGATATTTTAAATCATTATATTTATTTGCCTCCGAGTTGCCACTCTTAATGTTGAATTAAATTTTGTATCAATTTTTAATAACTTTCTTTAAAAATTAGCTTCCGGCGGATTTTAAAAATAGTTTAGTACTGTCTGCAATGTTTTAAGAACCAGCGAGATTTAAAAGTTGTTTGGTGTCGATGATATTCACATTTTAAGTAGAAACATTGTAGACGATAAGAAGATTTTATGCGTTACAAAAGTATTTTCATATTAAAAATATTGTATATATATTTTTAAAAAATGCGTTTATGTACGCGCATGTTAGCATTCCTTCGAATATTAGATATATTTTTACTTTCTTGCATATGTCGTCTGCACCACATCTCCGTCAAGAACCAATTTGATATGTGATAAATGTAGCTCTGGATATCTTATTGGTATTTCCTAAGTTATTAGTATTTTGCTCACTAATATTCAAGCACAAGAGAGGTTTTAGTGAATGCTTCGCGAAAATTAATTAAATAGTTTTTTTATGACTAACAGGCATGAAAATATTTTTTATTCCGAGCAACGCCGGATGTACCAGCTATTAACCCTTTTGCTTTCATTGGTTTTGCAGTGAAACCACACACTGAGCATTTTTTTACTGCGCATGGGCGAAACATAGCGCAATTTTTCTTTCATAACTTAAAAGCCAGACATGTAGGCCAACTTATATAAAAATTCCAGTTCAATACCTTTAGTATTCACAAAGATATCGGCATTGCAAGAGTTAAATTACTTTTGAACTCTAAGAGAAACAAAATGATGAGGGTTCTTGCACAAATTGATCTTGTTTGAAATTGAATCTTCGAAATTAATATTGAATTTTATGAGGGTTAAATATCCTGAATACTCACATATACTTATAAATTAATTACATAGTTTAAATTACGTTTAGATAATAACTTATTTGGAGGGAAAATAACCCGTTACCGTTCATTGGTTTCGCTGTGAAACCACAAATTTCTTGAAAACAAAAGATGTTAATTTTTTTCCGTCTACGTATTTATGATCAGATACATGTCTGATACTCATTTTTGAAATTAATTGAGAAATTTTTAAAACGAAACATGTAGTGAACTTGGAAGGGTTAGACGATTAAAATTGTACCTATATATAACTCACCTGACTGCATACTGTAGTTTTTCTCATAAGTTATTTCAAAAGACTCCTAATAAAAACTTCATTCGTAACTTTTAATATCTGCTATCAGCTTTAATGTCTAATAAAAACTCTTTCTACTACTTTTATTACAGAGACAAAGAGAGGTATTTGTGGGTGAAACGATAGCACTAAAACCGAAACTAACTGATAAGAAACAAAATACCTGAAATAAATCTTACTCTGTGATAGGCTTTCAGCTTATCACAACTCTGTTTGTTTTCAGTGAGAACTTCCACACAAAAGATGCAGCTCTTTTTCGATAATTTTGTCGTCGTTAGAAATTTACAAGTATAGGGTGATCATAAAATAACGTGGTGTTTGGAGCTCGATTGTAAAAATTCTGTTCAGCCAAATGTGGCCAGATGGGGTTTATATGCTATACTGACAACTGTATTTCGATTTATGCAAAAAATTCCAGATTTTGCACATACAGTATGATACAGTATGTTGGCTTCTTGTGTAATTAACTGTTTAATTTAGTCATTCATAAGACTTTTTTTAAATGATGGAAAAACATTTATTAAATGATAAAAAATATATCTTGTAGCTTATTTTTCAGCGTATTTGTCGCAAATTACGTTCTACAGTATCTTGACTCTTGAATTAAAGAGTTATGGGAGTTGAAACAACAACGGCTGTTATCCCCACGTTCTACAGTACTCCGTTATTTTAAATTTAAAAAAAAACAAGATAGCACCTAGCTGTTGCCATTCATCTGTAGATATTCACTCTAATAACAATAAATTACCACCATGCTTTTGTCAGCCATAAATAAAAATATGCTTACATGCTGCACATGCAGTTGGTCAAGCCAATAAACCGAAAGAATTACAGAAATCAAAATTTTCACAACAAATTTTATTTTAGCATCGTTAATACATGTGGTTCAATGAGTTCACTGCTTACACTGAGAACAATGAAATTTGCATGGGCAGTTGTTATTGGAGTTAGAAAATGTGTGGATAATTATCCGTTTGTCAGTAAAATGTTGTCGTAGAACTTAATGAACGCATAATTCATTGTGAAGAGATGCTCCACCTTGCATAAATATGGTGCACTGGGCTTCTACGCTGTTGCAGTTGCGGAATAACAAAATTGAAAAGCACTGTTCGCATGTCTGTGCAATAACGGAACAAACGACTGCACCATTTCAAAAATTTTCTTCAACGAAATACGTACCCAGAGTGAAGGAAGCTGTTAATCCACACCAAACAATAATATTTGGTGATTGCAAGGATATCTGCTGAAATGCACCAGGATTCTCAGAGTCCTATATGCGACAAATGTCTCTGTTCACAGTCCCGTGAAGATAAAAATGCTTTTTATTACTCTATAGGATATTGTATGGCCAAGCATCTTCAGTTTCCATGTGAGCTGCAAAATGCAGAGCAGTTTGAAAACTAACTTGAGCATTTTGAATATTCGCAGCTCCGACTGCAACTGCCTATAAAAATTTCGCTATTCTGAATATAAGCAGTGTAAACTCATTGAACCACATGTAGCAACTATGCCAAAATAAAATTTTTATATTAAAACGGGGTTACTTTGCATCTATTTTAGAAAGAATTAAGTGATAAATTGTATGTAATTGTCTAAGACAGAGGTTCTCAACCTGTGGTACGCGTACCCCTAAGGGTAGGCGAAGGACCAGTTGGGGGTACGCGAAATCAAAGTCAGTAATGGCGGACACAAGAAAATATAAAGGATTAAAAAAGTTACAGTATTTATTTTCCTGAGTTCGTGTGAAAAGTAAAAGGGAAGGTTGTGCTAGTCTAAACCTACGCTCAAAATAAGAAACCAGCGGGAGTGGTCTCCCCTAAACTTTCTCGTATACTCCTAACACATGTAGAGAAAACTAGAATAATAAAAGACGTCAAATAAACTTCCGTCGCAAGTAAACCAAAGTTGGATCCACGCGCGGTTTGAAGGATCAAAACAAATTCAAATCCTCTGCTCATTCTTTTGCGCAACAGGACCTGGCGAGACTCCCTAAATGTTTGCTTCCTTACAAAATCACTCCAGAATTGGTTTTTGGCAAACTGCCAAGTTTCGGAGCGTCCCTTCCTTGCACAGGCATTGCCACTAGTAGGCATGCGCAGGGAGTTAGTTTCAAAACTGAACAAGTATGCGATTATACAGACCGACAGACAGTCAACCCTTTGACGGATTTGGCCCAAAATTTTATACGGACCTACATTCATGACGATAAAACTGTGTATAAAATTTTATCCATCTGGCTTTTCAAGTTTTTGAGTTATAGCGTTCGCATGACCTCGAACATACAGACAGACAGACTTCCCGTTGACGGATTTTGTCCAAAATATGATAGAAACCTACAAATTATGTTTAAAGACCACATACCAAATTTCATCCCCGTAGCTCTAATAGTTTTCGAGTTATCGTGTTCACAGACACACACACAGGCACACATACAGACACACACACAGACAGACATAATTCCAAAATTGTGTTTTTCGGAATCAGGGAGGTCTAAAATGTGGAGATTCGTCAAAATCTCGAGTTCGAATTTTTTGACGATTACAATACTTTCTCTTTGTATACTTCGTATACGAGAAAGTAAAAAGAAAGTAAAAGAAAACCTGGTAAATGATTGATATTTTGTCTTCACTAGCCCCGATTATGCATGAATCATCAGTGTGTTCGCAAAAGCTGTAGCTTAACAATCCAGAATCCTATCAAAGATTCTTGTTTTGATGTTTTCATTAAATGCAGGCATCATTAATTGCTCGATTGGGATGCATAATGAATAACGACTGTTCATATAACTCTAGCTTTGTGTTTTACAGGTGTTCACTTTGTTTGGTTTGGTTTTAGGCACAAAACTGGTGTTTGTAGGCTATGCGTGCTCAATTTGCAGTGCTTATCTTTAGAGAGACTTCAATTCGATATTGTTTGATTTCTCAAAATGGACAAGTGTTTGAAAACTGAAACTCTTAGAGGTTGGCATCTAGAACTGAAATTCGAACTGATTGGCCTGTTCAGGTAAGAAATAAAATTGATTTTGTTAAAAAAAAACATCAGTGAGCTTCCGAAGAAGAGAAAATATTCTAACGAATACTTAAAATATGGATTTTTCCGTCACGGGCGATGAAGATTGTCCAAAACCACTCTGCGCTGTTTGTGGAGAGATATTGTCTAATGCAGCGGTTCCCAACCTATGGGCCGCGGATGGTGTATTAGTGGGCCACGGAACACTAGTCAAGAGTCGAAGTCAGGGAAACTTCAAGAGTCATTGCGTGTGGTTTTTTTTGCTTTATAAACAATATATTTTTAATCATTTTACAGTAAGCTTTATTAATTGCTGACATATACGTGCATATAATATACATATTATATATGTTTGTATATTTTTACTTGTATATTTAGTTAGTGGAGCGCAAAATATTTTTTATACAACAGGTGGTCCGCACAACCAAAAAGGTTGGGAAATCGCTTGTCTAATGGACGCATGAAATCATCTTTACTAATGCGCCATTTAGAAACAAAACATCTAACTTATAAGCAAAGAAATATTAGTTTTTTCCAACGACTATCCAACAGCCCTAATTTAAATTCTTGTTTGATATCCACAAACAAAGCAAATGAGGCTGCGATTGAGGCATCATACAGAATAAGTTATCACATTCTAAAAGCGGAAAAAATTATACTATCGCTGAAAATTTGGTATTTCCGTTTATCAAGGATGCTGCTGAATGCATGTTCGGTGAAGACCATGCCCAAAAAATCAAAACTATTCCTTTGTCTAACAGCGCAGTTTCTCGGAGAATTAAAGACATGTCTATTGAAGCTACTGTAAATGAAAGAATAAAAAAGAGCCCCTTCCTTTCAATACAGATGGATAAAAGCACTGATGTTTCCGATCTGTCAATTTTGCTTGTTATTGCAAGTTATTTGAATGTTAACGAACTTGAAGAAAAGCTCTTATTGTGTTATCCTCTCACTAAAGGATGTACTGGCGAGGGCATATTTAATGTCATCCAGGGTTATTCCTGTGAAAACGAAATAGATTGGGCAAAGTGCTGTGGTGTTTGCACAGATGGTGGAATAGTCGCTCCTCATGCAGCTTGGAGCAATTGCTGCATCCACAGACAAAGTTTCGCAGCGAAGCCTTTGTCAGATTCATGGAAAGAAGTACTCAATTAATCTGACAAAGTTGTAAATTTCATTAAGGCTAATTCAACTAACACACGATTGTTCAAATCTTTGTGTGGAGACATGGGCAGTCTACATACTACGTTACTTTTGCACACAGAAGTGAGACGGCTTTCGTGAGGAAATGTACTCACAAGATTGTTTAAACTCAGACATGAAGTTCTTATGTTTTTGAAGACCACTCTTTTACGTTGAGATCTAAATTTTATGAAAGTGTGAATGGTTGCAGCAGCTTGCGTACTTATCTGACATTTTTTCAGAAATAAATAAACTTAATTTAGGATTTGAGAACCATTCCATTACCATTTTTAAGGTAACTGTCAAAATCGAGTCTATGATTAAGAAGCAGAATTTTTGGAAATCCTGCATAAAAAAAAACTTTTTTTGATTTTTTCCCCTTGTAGAGTGATTACTAGACAACGTTTTGTTGCAAAATTTAGATCATACAGTAATGGCGTAATTAATTACGATTTTTAGAAATTTCGATGCTAAGTTACCTCATAGGTGGGGGTTCATTACACTAGTTATTTCCTTTCAGTATATTTCAAAAACAAATTCCCTGGGTGCAATTTTAGATTTATTTATGAAAAGCCTGGATGGAAATAAACAAGAAAAATAATTTTCATAAATACCTGATTATAATTAACAATTTTAAGCCATTGTATCTGATCAAACCAGGATGCTGCTTTAGAAATCCTTGTAAATAGTCATTGAAGGGTGCATTATTAATATATCTATCTATGAACACACCTTTCATAGTTGGATAAGCGTTTATTATCACTTTACGGTCTGCATTATTGACAGGAAAACCAAAGTCACTGAACTCTACTATACAAATTGCAACGATCTCTTTCTTCTCATTTGAGGAAATCAGAGGATTTCCATGTTTTCTTACATGAATTAGCTTTCTTTTGTAACAAACTGTTCACTTGGAGTACCAAAAAAGCCTTTTCTTCTTTTAACTGTGTGAAATGGCGTTAAAGCAAGCTTCTGGAGCAGAGGAGAGTAATCCATATAATCACAAGTTCCTAACTTCCTTTTATACACCGTAGGCGTACCAGAGGTAAAAGGAAATATTTTTTTTACTATTATTTAATACAAAAATAAATTTAAAAAACTAACTGGGGTTGCTTTTTACCGCAAATTTCGATGGTTCAAAGAATCCCTCTTTTTCGGTGCAAAGTTACCCCATGTCAGAAAAAAATTAGATACAATTTAACTAACAATTATAATTGGCATACAAAGCAACAAAATGAAAGCTAGGTTAATTATTTACATTTAAATACATTTGTCTTCAGAAATGTCACACTTTCTTCAACAGACAGATTTTTCAGCATTAACATTTTCGCTGAAAAACTGGTTGTTTGTCTCCTTCTGTTATCTCCTGAATGATTGTTATATACGTTTAAGGAATGAAATAAAATAGTCACTGTTTCCAAGATGCTAGAAAAAAAATCTCATTTCCGTACCCCTAATCAGTAGATCTCTTTCCCTTTTCACCAAAATTTTACCCTGGTGCAAAGTTACCTTCATGAGTGCAAAGTAACCTCGTTACTTTGTTACTTAACCAGCGTTTTACGGTAATGGAAATTGTGATTTATGAAATTCTTTCGACTGGCTGACTCCGACAACTGAGCGCTATATTGCAGTTGGTGGCAAAAATTGAAACTTTTTTTTCAAAAAACGAAAACTCATTGTCGGAAAAGTATGTAGACCAAATATGTGTGTGTGACTACATTTGTCTCAACATATTCTTTTTACAATTGAGATCCAAATACTTCCCGTTATTTTATAACCACCCTGTATGTTGAAAATTTTGTATCCGGACCCATAAGTAACTTTTTATAATTTGATGTCGGCCCATGCGAGCTTGAATCTCCCTAACATACGTAGTAGGTCGACAGCAAAATCCTTAAAACCGTGCATTCAGTGCGAACAGTAATATTGAATTTTATGAAAGTTGAATATCCTGAATACTCATATTTACTTATAAGTTAAATATATCATTTAAATTACATTTCGACGATTGTTCAAGTTTTAAGAATATCAATTTGTCGAAAACCCCTCTTCTCTTAGAGTGTACCGAAATTCACCATGTTGCAATGCCGATATCTTTCTGAATACTAATGGTATTGAACTGGAATTTTTATATAAGTTGTCCTATATATCTGGCTTTGAAACTGTGAAAGAAAAATTATTCTAAGATTCACGCATGCGCAGTAAAAAATTATTTTCCACAAATGCTCATATTTCATGTAATATTCACGTGTTTTATTTCAAATTTTTACACATTTTTATGTCTCTCTAACGTATTGTCACTTTTTCTATAAGTTTCGTAAAATTTGATGGAAAACTCTGCATGTTATAAACAAAAAAACTTGCGTAAAAATGTGGGATTTTTTTAAAGAAAACCTTTATATCTTCCCGAATATTTGTGCTATGTTTACGAAAATGCATGCAAATATTATGCACATCAATCATAACCATTGATGCTTTCATCTCGTTATCAGCTTTCTGTGAAACAGGATGGGTCAAATTCCATTTTCGCCTTCATCCCCTTCTGGCGCCCCCCTCCCCTAATTGCCCTCGTGACCGAATCTTAACTGTAAAATGTGAGTTCCGACGATAGTATGTCCCACGGTTCTCAGAAACTGATTGCAAACCATAATATCTATATTATCTCCAATTTTGTAGCATCTTCAAAATTGTGCATTATTTTTGGACACTAGTGTACTTCGTCGACGCTAGTTGTGATGGCACTTATCACCACAGTATGCCCTCGAACTCGGGGCAAAGACAGCTTCCTGCCGGTTGGATGGGTGGTTGTGATGACACTGCTCGGTATGCGATGGTCATGCGTTTCCAGCACCTTTCTTCTTACAAATAAAGCACTGTGTCTGAGTGTCAAAAGTGCAGGCTAGTGATTTGAGAAAGAACAGAATTTAATGATACCCACAGCTATAGCAAATAATTGTTGTAAACTTACCCTAAATTTGTTTAGGGAAATTTCTGAACATTTTCAAATTGCTTTTTACTTTATTCTTTACCTAAGATACCTCGGAACCTTCTTTACCGTTAGTTTACGAGTTGAATTGTAATTCTACATCGTTGTCGGGGGACCAGATGGCGTTTCTCTTGAATACGAAGGCCAATGACAGCTGTTTTAGGAAAACCGTTGAGTTTTGCTAATAAAATGAAAAATAAATGGCTAGTACAATTGAATGGAAAGGAAATTTACAGTTCTTTTTCAAATAGACAGAAAGTTAGCAACGTCATATCAGACATGATTTTATCGAGGAAAGTCGAGAGTTCTTCTCCTTTCTTTCGTCCCACAGTGATTAACACGGTAGTCTGGGTGGTCACAGACCATTTCTTTCTGTGTGCACTGCGTTAAAAGTCAATAAACATTTGAGAACATTATTTTATTTCATCAAAGCGAATTAGTTGAGGGTGCCTTAGGAGAATATTCTCATTACTGTTATAACTCTGTTGGATTGTTTAGACATTACTAAAGCCGGGCACACGATTTCCTATTCGTTATTCGAAAGCTTTCTTTTGCATGATTTTACCAAAGCTGATTTTTATATGTTTTAGAAATATATTCTCCTAAAAATTTGCAATTTTTTATACAGATCATAATCAAGTTGTTTCAGTAGTTACAGACTAAATTAAAAATTGCAGTTTTTCCGGATAGCTTTTGCAATTACCACGGTATTAAATGCGTTAATGAATTGCATTATCGAGGGATACCACTCGTGTCAGGTCACAACATAGCGTTGTTCAACGACGAGTGTTTGATTGTCATTTACGACAGTTAAGTCACTTTCCTATTAGTAGTAAATGGATTGAATTCCTTGATGACAGACCAAAATAACATCTAAGAGCTCATTAGCTTATGCAATGTAATGACACAATTTAAATTTGAAATCTGTTGAGCATATTTTATTTGATAAAAGAAGTAAATTTTCGAATGATATGTGGTCTTGAGTTCCGGGAACCATGAATGGAGAAACTTAGAAGAGAAGCTTCAGGTAGCATTCGTGTTGCCCGAAGTCGAGTCACGAGAAACATTGCAATAAGATGTCAAAAGGAATCTACCTAACAGAGTTAAAAACATAATGAATTATGCACTTAGCGAGAAAATGTACTGAAAATAGGACTGACTTGCTAGCGTTTATAGATTATCATTTCTATCTAATTTTTTTCAGAGAGAGACAGCTTTTATATGCCGCAGACAACACTGGAGGATCATTTAGTTCTTCCAGGAACTGTTTCTAAAATAATTTATCTTATGACAGCACAATTTTTGTTTATAAAGAAACGCATTTTTTAGATGTTTGTAGAAAACACACAGGGACCGGGGAGGCTTGTTGATAAAATCTCCGCTTTGGCGTAGGAGGGCTCCATTTTTTAAACCCAGTTCCATCAAATATCCTTCGCACATGTGGTCTTGACACATATTAAATCTGATATCGTGTATTAAAGGTTCTTCCGCTGGTGTAGCGTAGAAGTTTGGAGACAGCGTTGTCACCCTTATTTGACCAAGGTCCGAAATTGTGAAATCTATTCCAAAATAGCTCTCATGTATCTTTAAATCAAGACAATAAAACAATTAAAGTCAACTATATGCCCCAGGTTGGTCTAGTTGATTAAGGCAAGGCATGAGTGAGAAATCGGAATAGAAGACAGCTCATGATTCCTATTCTGGGTGTGCTCTTAGCTAGCAATATTCAAAAACTGATAGAGTGATGTAGTCTCTACCAACGAATTGATCGCTGCTGGAAGCTTTCCTCCAAGCTGAACACAAACGTCACCGGTTTTCTTTGTAAAGTCCTTCAGGAAAACAACATTCCCCATAAACTGTAGCTACTAACTATAGACTTCTATCTTAGATGATATCTGGGTTGCTTATCCAATAGAAGCTGTTACAGTATCTCTTTATCATGAGTTATGGACTCTGTTAGATACGAACTATACTAAAGCCTTGTTCCCACGGTGTGTGGATTAGCAAACCAAGAGTCGCTCGAGGTTCGTGCTTGTGGACTGTGGTCGATGGAATTCCGACCAGTCGTGCCGTTCCCACGGCGCGTGATTTGGCAAATCTCTCGGCAACGCTCGAGTGAACGGATGCACTGACGCCGTCTGGAGACTCCTCGTCCTTTGATGTGCGAGCTATTTACGGCCATAACGCTGGAAACAACAGATACACTTACAAGTCAAGAGCCATATCGATTCTTCCTGTTCCGACGATGGGGAATAACGAGAAACGCGGACTTAACTCTTGGAAAGACAGGCCGTAGGAACGCAGCTTAAGTGGGATCAGCAACTACATGATCGCACTCAGTGTAGATAAACTGTAGGCGCATTATTCTCCATAAATAAGAAGTTTGAGATTTTCTGGTGACCCGTCTAGTCTTAGTGCACGTGCTAATAGTAATGTAAAACAAAATGGCCAAATATGAAAATATTTGAAAGAATAGCAATTGTTTTATGTCTATAATATACTTTTATGTCAAATGTACCAATTGTCTCTGAATATCAGTAGTCCTCAATTAAGCAGCGCCAGAACGCTTTGACCTTGGTGCCATTGTGGGGGAGGGAAAATTGAGAGCGTGTTATGGAGGGTAAATAGGGGATCACTCCACAATAAAATATTTTTTTACATTTGAAATGTATAATTATTTTTTCTAGGTACTGAAACAATGAAATAATAAGATGTCAACACTGAAACAACGCATATTTTACAGTTATTGTTTTATTTTTGATCAAACATTAACATAATGAGTACTTTAGTTCAAAGTATGAATATAATAAAGATGTTAAAGAATAATATATATATATATATATATATATATATATTATTTTGAAGTTTTGGTTGATTTCAAGTTATACTAAAATGAAGTAATGTCAAAGTAAAATCATGATATTGATAAGTAGTTTAGAAAATATCATGAGTTTTCAGAATCAAAACAAAAAATATATTTAAATGTGTGCAACCTTAATACATTTTACCCCTTCCCGCCACCACTTGCTAATGGCTTATTACTTTTATTAATATGAAATATCCATCACATTTTCGAGGGTAAGGATTATATCACGCTGGCGCTATTTTAAGGGGGTGTCTTAAAATTTTTTCTTATTTATTTTTTGTAAGAAAAGCAGTGCCGCAACGGCGTTCCGAAGAGTTAAAAAATTAGAAAGCAGTGTCGGAACGATGCTCCGGTGAATTCCGGCTTCATTACACCCCCGCTGAATATTTTTACATTTTGTGAGGGATACTTCTTGGGAAATGCAAGGTGCGTTCCAGTGAATTTTTGAGGAGATACAAACCAAATCCGATACACTTGTGTGGGGAAGAATGGAAGATAACTGCTTTGTGTATCCTCATGAAGTAAAATGCTATTAGCCTTTTTTTACTGAGCTTTGATATGACACAGGGAAATTCGACTACATTGCCTTTTAGAATTTTGATGATTGTTTTGTAATATTAATAACGTGTGTACAGCAATGATACATTACTAACCAAAGTGGAAGAAATATTATATATACCATGTTACAAATATTTTGAATTATATATAGGGGGAAAACTAGTGATGCTTGACCCCATACGATTTTCTCAAATCCTTAGATAATTGGTAATTTGTGTGTGCGATCCCTATTTGACCTTTGGTTATATGGTTTATTGGAAAGTCATCGTAATGGGGTGTGCGTAAATATGTTTCGGGGCGTAAATGTAAATTTTTGCCTTTTCATTCCTTTGTTTATTGGAAGTTTCCTCTTGAAGATATGATAAATTAAAATATTTCGGAGTGTTAAGCATACTTCAATCTATAATTTGATGGACGATGTTGTCAAATATCTGAATGGCTTATTCTTTAGATTATTTGAAAAATGTCAAGTTAGGGATTCTTGACCCTATCTAAAAAAACTTCACTGAAGAAGAATTGATATATGTAGTAGGTTGATATTTACTGCAGTTTCAATGTTCGAAGACGACCGAAGTACAATATACGGTGTGCGGTCGAGATCAACTTTCTGGTGCTGTCGAGTTTGTCGCCAATGTGGCAACTCAAATAATCAAGTTAGATGGTTATGCTAGCAACTTCTCGCCTTAATTATCGACATAATGGTTAGTCTTTTTAGCAGTTGAGTTTTATATGAGAATAATTGTTTGAAAATAGTTTGTAAATAATTATCAAAAGAATAAAACTTCTTTCTGGTGTGATAATTTCAAATTACACAAAGAATTATTTTAGAAAGAATTTTAAAATAATTAAAATTTATTTAATCCATTTTTTTCCTTGCTTGCAAATAAACAATTTTTTTCATCTGTTTGTTTAATAAAAATATTTTGCTCGAAATGTTTGTCATCGTTTGGTTTTATTTAATATTTCGCCATTTCTATTAAGTTCGTCTCTTTGTTGATTTGAATTTTCTCATAGAATATTTTTCGTGTTTTGTTACATTTTAATATTAGTATAACCGAGTAGGTCTATTACGCTTTTCCACTTTTTTGTTTTATACAACATTTTTTTAGACTCTTTCTTTCATTTTCGTGCTATTTTGTTCTATTCTAATTTTCCTTAACCGGCAATTCTACGATGCGCTAGTGGCTTTGCTAAGTTCCCAGTTCCGTTGCTATAATTTTTATCGTTTAAGTAAATCAATATTTTAATCGTTTATTTAATTTTCAAGTAGTTTAATCTAATTTAATAACTATATTTACTTCAATGATTAGAATAATTTAATTTGCTAACTAGATTTCTATTAATAACATTTGCATTGTATAGTTGCCATATTATTCAATTTTTAATATTAGTTTCATTAATGTTTTTTGATAATTAAGGAACTTTCATTTCAGTAGTTTTAACCTAATACGTGAATTTCGCGTACATACCAATTATCGAAAGAATTTAAGCTCTATTTGCATGTAGGGTCAAGTGTGCTTACACCTATGGTAAAGTATCACTAATTTAAGATGAAGAAACCCTAAAGTTAGTACTTGACCCTAGATGATTTCGCGATATATATTTATTTTATGATTAAATGAAATATCAATTTAGCATAAATACATTTCTAGCTCTTATAAACATATTTTCTTTTATGATACTAACAATAAAATTATTTGAAAAATTAACAAAAATTAAAACTAGGGTCAACTATCCCTAGTTTCCTCTATATATTTGATATTTGATATTTTTTAAAATTTTTTACTTTCCTTCCATCAAACTATGTCAGAAATAATTTAAAAACGATTCTTGCCTCAAACTTGATAAAATTATGGTAACCAATAATTCAGCCTGAACCATGGGATAACTTGGAACAGCACTATTTTTATACAATATTGTATGATGAAATATTCTGACGTTTTATATTCCTGTTCTTTAAAATTTTCACTAAGAATTGAGTTTAATGCCTTAAGTTTAATAAACTTTCCAAACAGCTGTTAGGATACAAAAGTCCAAAGTTTCAAACCATACTAAGTTGTTTTTTCACGATACTTCTGTGATTTCTAATATATAATTGCTTATCTTTAGAAGATTCTGGATCTGTTTCAGGAACGTCATGTTTTTATCAACTAAGCGTCCGTAGAATACTCGATATGTTTATGAATTTAGTGTAATTTTCCTGTAGAATTGTAAAGCCTATTACTAACATAATTTTAGTTTATAAATTTGGAATATGACAATTCGATGCACGTATGGCACAAGGACAAAGAAATATATGTCAGTGCAATCTAATTCAAAATGTGTATGATAAATTTTAAAAACTTTTTATGTTCTATTCGATTTACCTCTTTCCAAATGCTTCGGTTGAAACATAGTATAATTTGGTAACCAAAATATTTTTCTATTATGTCTCTAAAAGCTGGTGGCTCAGCATTTTCTCATCATACGAATAGCTTTGATTGCCATGAGAACAAACGATTTATAAGAATCGCCTACAAGTTTTACACAATCTCAAAATATTAATTCTGTTATTTTAGATCAACCTTTAAGACAATATAAATATGTACACAACTTTCACAAGAGAAAATATATTTTCTAATTATCCTCATTATTGAATGGTTTATTGCATAAAAAATAAGCAGTTATACACATTTGATTTAAGGAAACTAAAATGATTACTTTTTTAAGATTGAAGGAGAACAATTTAATGTAGTTTAGTTTCTATGACAGAAAAACTAAAAAGCATTTAAGAGTTATCAACCATTCGTTTAAGAGAAAATGTTGTACAGACCAAAAACCAGAACCAGAATAAAAAAAGTTATGCATGTACAGTCGGACCTCTATTTAACGAACCTCTATTTTGAGAACTTTTCTTGTAACCAAGAACATTTTGAGAATTTCTTCGTAAAATAACCTCCAAATAGCGAAGTGCATTCTCTATTTAACGAACTTTTTCTTGTGATCCAATATTTTTTTTTCTCCCTATTTCTCAAAATATTTCTAAACATTTCAAACTTATTCTTTCTTTTAACACATTTTATGGTGATCAATGACCTTGAAGCTGGAAAATGTCAAAGCGAAAGTGCTTGAGCATCAAAGAAAAAATTTAATTCTTCATGAGGTGGATAAAGGCGTGAGAAAAAAGGATATTGCTTTAAAATTTGGTATTCATCCAAACAGCTTATCAACCATAATGAAAAAATCGTGATAAGATACAAAATTATGATTCATCGAATTCTTCTTCAAAACGTTTAAAAGCATGTGTCTATGAAGATGTGGATGAGGCAGTTTAGAAGTGGACAGTGTGAAAAATAAAAACAATACAGCAATGAATTGCGATGAAGACGAAGATGATGAGGATGGAAATGATCATGATGCAGAAATAAACAAACCTTCTTATGATGAAATGCTAAAATTCATTAATTTTAATATAAAATTATTTTTTTTAAATTAAAAATACAGTGTATTCCTGGATAAAGTTTTGTTTTATTCTTGTTGTCCTTGCAGATTTCTTTTTGATGGGTAAAATATATAAAACAAATAGATGTTAATTTACAAAATAAAGGTGTGATTAATTACTTTTTTAATAATATTTAGTGTTTATGAATTTAAAATCTGTTTTGTGTAGTTTAAAGTATTTTAAAAGGTGAATCTCTATTTAACGAATTTTCCATATAACCAACTTTTTTTCGGGATTTAGCGACTTCTTTAAATAGAGGTCCGACTGTACTTTAAATCATAGGAAGAGGAAATAAACTTAACATTCTTACAAAACTGAGCACATACACAAATGCAGTTCTTTCATTAAAATTTTTATAAGATCTACCCACTGTTCAGTAGTTCTTTTACAGAAAGAATTGCGCAAACAATATGTCATTTTCAACAGTAACTCTGAAAGGAAATCCAAGCATTCTTGCATCATTTATAATTCAGTCTTGATTCTGTGAAAAGTACTTAAAAGTTTCATCGTGTATTTATGCACTGTCACTAGTCCAAATGTCTGCTGTAAGTAAAAGTGGCAGTCACACAGAGTTCATTTCTTTAATTTCTTTCTCGGGTTCTCGCAGCCAAGTGAAAAAAGACTTCAAATTGAACGACAACACTTTTTCTCTTATCTTCAGGGCCGGATAAAGACTTGTAGACGTAGCTTAAAGCAATGCAAGTTTCGGGGCCCCCTTTTCTCCTCCCCAGTTTCCAGAACCAGAATTTTCTAATGGTTTTTAATTAATCTCTGCATTTATACAAGAACTTTTAAGGAACAAATATATGCTAATCTGAAATAGAAACATTTAATAGCAAATAACCTTCGAGAAAACTTGTGTCAGTATCTCCCCTATAAAAAAGGTTTAAATTTAAATTTGAAAGTAATTTTAAACAAAATGGTAAACAAACCCTCCTAAGTTTTTTTAATTGCAATCTAAATACTCTAATAAAGTTTGTCATGTTGGTGACTTGTGAGTCAGTCAGCCAATCCATAGGAAAGAAACAAAACAAAACATACCAACTGATCTTTAAGAAACATGAAAAAAATTCCCACTAAGAATAATGTTCTGAAATTAATACTTGGTCCTTGTAGATTAAATGAATGCACAAATTAAATTACCCTGAAGATACTGGAGAAAAAAGGAAGCCAAAAATCTTGAAGCCTCGCCTCCCCAAACATGCGGTTCCCTTTGACAGTTGTCTAATTTGCCTATTTAATTATCCGGTCCTTCTCAGCTTCGTTGGGATCATGACATTGCTCCCACTCCATTAAAGATTCGTCACTAATTACACCTTCATCATACAAAATATCGAAAACTTGATGCAGAAGACCTGAAAAAGGGAACTGAAGTTATAATATCATACAAAACAGTAATCCACTATGAACAAAACTTAGAAAAATCAATTTGAATAATTCTCAAACAAAAAAAAATGATCGTGAAGATGTAGTATCAATCACCTATATTTCTTCACTATTTTACAGCATTTAACTTATTATCCTGTATTTTCATATTTATGAGAACCATATGCAACTTCAAAATGGCAAATTTGTTTCATGATGCATTCATATAAAATGGTAAAAAGCACTAGTTTCTGTGAACAGTAGTTCTCGCACCCCCCTCCCCAACAAAAAACTAAGATCTTCTATTCATCGCAGTCTTTAAAGATTTATCCAATGTTGTCATTCAATTTGAAGACAATATTGTTTTCAGAGACACCATACATCACAATTTGTCTCTCGACGTGGTACATTTATATACACTATCTTATAAAGCTATATTTACAGTCTTAAACCAATCAATGTACTATATTCCACGCCTATATTATGCACAAACTTTACTGCCTGTATGTACAAAACAAATACATTAACTTATTAATGAAGTTACATCAAAAATGTATTCGAACAAAGTTGCAGACAATTTTATGCTCGAGAGTGGAGGTAGTCTTCAAATTTTTTTAGCATAAACCGATTAGCTAAAATCGTTGAAAAACAAATTTACAAGAAAAAGGAAAAGCAAGAATAGAAGGAAGTAAACAGTAAAAAGCTACTCTCGATATGGACTACGATCTTATCTCTCTTTTTCTTTTCAATGCGAATTATTTGCACAAATCTTGCGTGCTGAGATTTGCTTCCAGCAATGAAAGTCATCTGTCTTTATCTCTAATGCTTTTTCTCAGTATTAACAAAATTAAAATTATATGTCTATTTTTATTAGTATTAATATAATTACAATTAAATGTCAGCTTTCATCAGTATAAACCAAATTTCAAATAAAAGTCTGCTTTTATCAGTATTAACAAAATTACAATTAAATGTCTCGCCATGACCAAAATGATTCTATGTTTTAATAGTTGCAAAAAACACTCTCCAACATATTGAAACCATTAAAATTGATATAATCTTGAAATGGAATCAAAAAATAAAAATTCTTACATATACGTCGTTTTTATGGCTTCAAGGAATATTTATGTTAAATCTGAACAAAATCGAACAAAGTGTTTGGTTACGACTGGGTAACAAACAAATTTACAAACAGACGAAACGCCAAATTGTCGAATTAAAACAAAGAACTCGCTTCCCTCTGTCAAAAAGTGATAATCTTCAGTACTGATATAAGCAATTCAAAATAGAACAATCCTAATAGCACAAGACGTTCTACGATATCTTGACGATATTATACGAAATTCAGAATATAGAACAGCATCGTGGAGATATCGTACAATATCTTGTGCTAATAGGAATTGAATAAAATTTGCTCCGTTTAATATCAGACACAACAGTGGATACAGGATACATAACAGTTCGCTTGAGTCCCTAAATTGTACGAATAATTCGAAAAAATAATTTATAAAAGTATCCCTTGAAACTATAAAACAGTTATTTTGACATTGTGAAGAACATAACTACTTGTTAATTATTGTATAATGAACTAATTTTTTTCTTACGCACATATATTTTTTGAAAATATTCAGCTACAGGAAGTATACAGGGTGTCCACACTTATCTTGATCCAATTGCTAATTTCTAAACCGTTGCAGATAGACGGATAGTCCCAATTAGATAAATGTTTTAAATGAAGGGAAGAATTATATTTTATGTTTTTTGAGTCTATAAATATATTTCTGAAATAGTTACGAATTCTAACTTTCTATACGGTCCCCCGTTCCTATCAGTCATATTTAGTAAAATATTTATGACACTCTAATATACTAAACAAAAAAAATCCCACTCTTTTGCGACAAAAACTGAGCGAGCCTTGAATTTCATGATTTTTAACCAATCAGCGGTCTCGTCGAGCAAGCGCTGCGCATTGATTGGTGGATTGTCTTCAAGGCGGCTATTGAAATAGTGTAAAATGGTTTAAGTCAGTGATATTCAAAGCTCCATAACTCAGTCAGTTTTAGTCGCTGAAGAGTGGGACTTTTTTCTGTCTAAAAAATAAGAGTGTCAAGAATATTTGACTAAATATGATTGATAGGACCAAGGGACTGTATAAAAAGTTAGATTTCGTTACTTTTTTAGGAATATATTTATTCACTCAAAAAACATATATTATAATTCTTCCCTTCATTTAAAGCATTTTTCAAATTGGAACTGTATGTCTATCTCTAACGGTTTAGAAATTAGCTATTGGACCACGATAAGTCTGGACACCCTGTATAATTAGGCGCAAACTACACAAGTACTTACCACTAGGTTGACGTAATTGTTTCGAAAGAGCTTGTGCAGCATACAAAGCTTGGAGTTGTAGTTTTTCATTGGTGGATACATAACGGGATATCAGAGGTATCCTTGATTTCAATTTACTTGTATTTAATTCCCATGTAGTTCCTGAACCTAAAAGGGATAATGAGCTTTAAAGATCAGAATACATCATATTATCAGGTAAATGAAACTAGAAATTTGGTTTTTGGTTGACACAATAAAATGTTGTTCACAAATGGAATTATTTGATACCTGAAAAACAATTTTCATGAACTGCTGTTACCAAGGCACGGACAAAAGTTGGATCACTAGTGTCAGGTACATTAGCCTAAAATATAAAATGTCAAATTAAACAATATTCTGATATAAATACTATATTGACAAAACATTGATACATAAGTAAATTTTTAAGAAAGCAGATTATATAAAAAAAACTTATTTACATCGATCCAATCGAAAACTTCTTCCAATTCAGCATTTTTTTCTAACAAATTCAGTAGGTGTTTCCTCATTTCTTCCATTGACATCTGAATCTGTGGACTGAATTTTGTTGGGCTCACCGTAAATTCAAGTTTCTGGTTGGAAACCATATAAAAAATTAGTTTATATAATCACTAATAAAATATTAAACAAAGACAAAGAGATCAGAATTTTGCTTACATGTTTCTCAATAAATTCTGCTACATTTCTATCAGTTCCAATAATATCAGTCCATTGCACGCCAGATTCTCTCCAGACTTCTCCAAGCTTTATTGTGCCCTATATAGAGATAAAATACATAAGTATTCAAATTATGTGATTTGTTATTGTGTAATATAGTGAATAACATAATTTTGAAGTGATTTTATTTAAATACTTAAATTATTAAAACAGAAAAGTATTTCAAAAATAACACTAATGTTAATTTATATTCAATGAGGTTTGTGTAAAATTTCAATATTACACTCAGCCAGTGTCGTAACTTAATGACGGTTTAATAATTATCCAATGGCTTTTTATTTTCTGAAAATCCAAGGAACTATTCACTTACAACTAAAAATTTCATATAATTTACAAACATTTTTCTTGTAATTTAAACGTTTTGTCTGCATTGGGAGATACCATTAAGTTTCGAAATTTGCATTTAAAATAGACTTTCTTTCATATAATATGAATTTTTAAAAATATTTCTACTTAAATTTGTCAATTATAACAAAGCTATTTTTCGAATCGTCACACAATATTTCTTTTATTTTTATTCGGCATTTTTGACTAGGTCAAACAATAAAGCAGGAGATTTTTTTATGATCATTAGAGAACTTTAAATGCAAATTTAATTTTTACAGTAACCATTAATCTTAGAATGAATTTTATGATTATAATTTTCTGTATGAACGGTAAAAGAAATGAAATGTAATTACCTTCCGCTTGGCTGCACAATGAAGTATGGATGAAACTAGCATACCAGCCTTTTCAGATGGTGCGCATGGTTGCAATACTTCTGTTAATAATTTGAAAGGAGTTTCAATATCTTCTATCATGGGCTCCAGGATTTCTCCCATATAATCCCAAATTAAAGGAATATCCAGAGCATAATCATCTATTATTTCTAGGACAACAGCAAATCTACAAATAAAATAAAACATATCAAAAAACCATTAATTTGACTATTGCCCAAGTAATTTCAGACTCTTAAATTCATGTAAATATCTTCATTATTTCACATTACTTAACAGTGCATATAAAATAAAAAAAAATAAACTTTTAAAAAGTAAAGTAATGTAAGTACTTTTTAAAATTTAAAAAAAGTTGTTGTAAGTCAGCAATCTCTACTAATAATAAAAGCGAGTCTGTATCAGTTGATGTCAGATGAGTCATAAGAAAATAAGATACGAACATTTAAATCTCTCTCTCTATATATATAAAAGAGGAAAGTATGTATGTGTGTTTGTTCGTTTTTTGGTTCTTTATGCACGTCCACACTGTTGGACTTACGACGACCAACTTTGGTACAGTAATGGATTAGCACAAGAGAAAGCTGACGCCTTAAAAATTATTTTAAAATTCTAATTAGATTTTTAATTATTTAATTAAATAACGAAAATTAAGCCATTTTTAAACGTTTTTCGCCAATAACTTCTGAAATACTTATGATGCAAAAATTATTTTTACATCACCTTAAATAACAAACAATTATCTTTTTAATGATACCAATTTAATTGTTGTACAATGTTTTCTCTAACTGTAATTAACAATTTGAAAATTCATTTTAAACTCAAATTGCAACAGTGCTTTTACTGTTATAAAATAAATCAAAGTGAGCAAAGCGTTTTTCAATCAGTTTCAAGTAAAAACCATTCCCATTTTCTGTACAGGAAAATTCTTTATCAGATATCATTTTCAATAAAAAATTTTTTTTCTTAAAATTCAAAATAATAAACACAATTAATACAGTTATATTTTCAGCAAGTCTACTTCATACTTAAAAGAATCAAATTCAGAATTACTGTAATGAGGTACATGGAATTTGTGCTATGGAAACATTTTTTAAACTAGACACTTATCAATATTGTGTTGAAATACAAATGCTATATTAAGACTCAAAGCAAGGAACTTACCCTTTCTTATATTGATCAAATGTTATTATTTTCTTTTTCAAAAGTGCAGATAATAACTGGCCTAGAGAATACCTAGCCCGACTAGACCGTTCAAGAACTTGATTAATAGCAGCATTGATAAACACATGGACAGTATTTGGAGAAGACAGCTCCGTGACACATTTTATTGCTTCCTAATAAGAATGAATATTTAATAAATCAGTCTTTCACATTATATATTTAAGAAATATCCAATTCCATAAACATTAACGTTGGTTAATGAGATTTGAACATCTAAGATATAACATCGGATCTTAAAACATTCATATCTCTCTGTAAGAAAGGCATTTCTGGTTTTTCCTCTTAGGGTGATTACTAGAGAAACGTTCTGCACTAAAATTTGAATCATGCAGTAATTTAATATAAATTATAATTTTTCAAACTTTTTGGGAAAAGTAACCTCTTAGTTGAGGATTTTTTCAATAACAAACCCACTGCGAGGCAACACGAATTAATTTATTGACAACTTGGGCGGAAATATACAAAATAATCTTTAAATTATGCAAAAAATCGAATAAAATTACCCTTTTACAATTGTTCAGTTTATTTTTATAATAAAATATTTATAATAAATACTGTTTGAAAGTCATGTTCAGCATGTTTATTGATAATCTGGAAGGTATGTAAGAAAAAACTTTCAGTACAGAAAATAGATCAAAATCTAACAGACAGGAAAAAAAACACTGTTGCTCGAACAAAACATAACATTCACCAATAATCAGTTCAATTTATATTTTGATGTTCAGGAACATCACAGAATCCTCTTCTGTAGGCAAGTTTTTGAGTGCCAATGTGCCCTACCACATTCTCCTAGAGATACTCGATCACATCTGATTTGTTGGGCCATTCCCATGACTTGAGTTTCCTCCAGGGCTGAATCTAGAGGCGAAGCTGCCATTGTGCCAATTAATTTCAGCCCGCCGCCTAATACCTTCGCCCGTTTTCTAAGCCATTGTATATGAAATTTTAAAAAAATCACTATTTCCTTAATGCCAAAAAATAATTAAAAAATTTCTTTATATGTAGAATAAAATTTATTTCAATTCATACTTTTGTCGATTTGACGCAAAAATAACTATCATTATTGTCAGTGTGTAATTAAACACGAAAAATTTCAGTTAAAAAATAAAGTTACAGAATTATCGTTGTTGAAAATAGCAACAAAGTAAGCGTTTCCAGAAGATGGTCAAATTATAAAAAATGACAAATTTAAAAGTTCGAAACCGTCTGAGTATTCGCCGTAAATTTCTCCATATCTCGCGATGCATTAAAGGAAATATAATATTCAACCACAAGTTTGAATATGAGCGCACAACAGGCCACCAAATGGAGAACTGTCAAAATTTTTCACGCCGATTCTGGAATAATCACAAGAAAAAATACGCAGGTGTATACGTTTCGTTTTTGCGCTTTTAACAATAACTAAGATTGTAGAAACAAACACAAAACGCTACAGGAACTTTTGATTGATATTACTGTATTGACTTGTCTTTTTTACTTTCTCGTATACGAAGTATACAAAGTATTGTAATCGTCAAAAAATTCGAACTCGAGATTTTGACGAATATTCACGTTTTAGACCTCCCTGAATCCGAAAAAACACAATTTTGGAATCATGTCTGTCTGTCTGTGAACACGATAACTCAAAAACTATTAGAGCTACGGGGATGAAATTTGGTATGTGGTCTTTAAACGTAATTTGTAGGTTTCTTTCAAATTTTGGACAAAATCCGTCAACGGGAAGTCTGTCTATCTGTATGTCCGCGGTCATGCGAACACTATAACTCAAAAACTTGAATAGCTAGATGGATAAAATTTGGTACACAGTTTTATCTTCATGAATATAGGTCCGCATTAAATTTTGGGCCAAATCCGTCAAAAGGAGGCGTTCACATTGCATATTCAATTTCTTTTAATCCGATTCTCATGCGCATGCGTACTGACAGCAATCTGTTATTGTTGTAAATTCTATTTACAACAATAAATAACGTTTTCAAACATGAATTGTAACAATGGCGCCTATGCAGCAAATTCTAATAAATACAAATACAAACAATAGAAAATTAAAAAACATTAAAAAATGAAAAACTAGAAAAAAATATATGTAAGAAACAGAAGAAGTAATCAATAATGATAACAATACACCTTTTTGCGCGCCCAACGCAGAAGCATCCAGTGATTGCATCAGCTACATTTTACTACAATTAACCTCCCTCTTTGAAAAAGTTCTCCATTTGAGTTCTCTTCCAGTTTTTCCATTTTGATTGTATTTTCTTTTATTTTCTTATTTTTTCTTTTATGTGTTTTAACTATTTTATTATTGGAGAATCCTTGTTGTTTATTTCTTTAGTGATTGGTTGGTTAATTGTAGTAAAATGTAGCTGATGCAATCACTAAATGCTGCTGCGTTGGGAGCGCAAAAATGTGTGTTGTTATCATTATTGATTACTTCTTCTGTTTCTTACATATATTTTTTTCTAGTTTTTCATTTTTTAATGTTTTTTTTAATTTTCTATTGTTTATATATTGAAGAAATATTTGGTATACTTGAACGTTATGGTACAGGAAAAAAAATTAGGGTGTGTGCGCTAAAAAAATTAAGTAAATTTTTCACCATTTTAAAAAGGTCCACCCTAATGTGTGTAATATACAGGGTCTCCCCAAAAAGTGGAAAAAGTATTTATTTCCTTAAATATTGTACCTAGACATATACTTCCAATTACAAAGTTTCATCAAATAATGAATGAATTTATGTGAAAACAATATGGCGTCTGTGGAAGTTGAAAATAAAAAGTTAAAAAAATTAAATTTTTAGGGGGATTTGGGGTAGATTGATACGCGGGAACATTGATACAGTCCATAAATTTTGATGATTGGAATGGCTCAAGATGTTCACATCCCCTCATACACACCCGCAGGCACAACCACACCTTTTTTATTTGTAGAGATAAAAATTATTTTCTGAGGCATTATTGTTTCAATTTACCAGTCTCATTAAAAATGTTGAATTTTGATTAAAATAAAAGTTTGTTACTTTGTTAAACTTTTAAACCTTGATTTGGAATATGTATAATTTATTGATAAAACAAATTTTGTTTTGATCCCAGACCTATTAACCATCATTATTTTTGATACTTCCGTGTGTACCATGTTCCGTTAGTATAGGGCAGATTGATACAAATCCATTTTTAGGAAAAAAGTGTAATAGATATTTTATTATGTCATTTACCTCAAAAACTCGACAGAAATCCTATATTACATTAACAAATGTATAAATTTAGTGTATTAGTTATGATTATTACCGTTGGTAAAAAGCATTTTTTAGCTTTCCAAAATATGTGTATCAATGTCCCCGCATTCCCCCCATACATATCCCATAGAGCAAAAGTGTCAATGAGTGAAATGTTCCTCTAACACTCATGTATGTATAAACTAAGTTTCAAGGTTCTATCTGCAAAACTTAAAGAGATATGTTCACAAAAATGCTTACAAATTTATCTGGAAATGCAACATAAAAAAAACAGCGAAATGCAAACATTTGTTAAGTAGTAAGTACATCATCCAATCATCATGGATTGAAAAAAATTTGCAATGACGCATAATGTTACTCAACTTCATTTGCAGATAGTTGCGACTATCTAATTGATAAAGAATGGAAGGACAATTTTAGAAAACGAAAATTTAAGGTATAACAGGGAAATAGCCTAATATTGAACAAGAATACTGCATTATTTGCTCTTAGTGTTGTGCATATTATTAAGCTTAACCTAAAAGCAGTGGCGACTCATCATTTAGTTCTGCAGAGTTGCAGAACTCACTAAAATTATTGCAAAAATTCATATTTTCGTTTTTATTCGTATTTGCTTACTTCTCCACTCTGAGAGTACAATTATCAACGAAAAAAGATTAAAACGAGAAAAGACAGAAAATGAATGAAACAGTAAGACAGACACAAGATGGGGGGTGCACACCAAATACTTTTGGAAAGCAGTAAAATCATTGCGTACAACTAAGTGACATAATGAGCGAAGCCGATAGTTATTCTTTCTATCTTAGAACTTAGAGCCAGAACTGAATTTTCGGATGCTCATCTTTTGCGCTATGGCAACTAATGTTCTTCCCCCCCCCCTTTAATATGACCCATGGTTCGCCTTCGCGATCTTGACTTTTTTTTCATTGGCTGATTTTAAGTTTCGGATTCACTTTCATGTTGCCTCTACGGGAACTTGATTGGTTACGGAATTGTAAATTTGTGAAATACAATCCAGATAATTAGAGTTAGAAGTTTGGACTATTTGAAAGCAAAGCTATTTTTGAAATATTCTATCTCAATTGTATTCTAGTAATATTTTTATAACACTGCTTGTTTCTAAGAAGATGAGCCTCTGATATGCTGCTGATGCCCTGTTGATATGTCACCGTGTATTTTTTTAAGGTTCACAAGATGAACTATTTTCGTAAATACTTCAATTAATGTATTATTTTACTATTTTTTTTAGATTTAACAAGAGTTAAAAGACAAATTATTTCCTGATTTCGCTCTTTGACAGTAAGGAGAATATTAAAATGCAAATAAAAAAGATATTGATAAATTTATATTAAATATAGCAATTAAATATAGTCTGCCATTAGAGGCTTTTAATGAATATAGACAAAAAAACTTTATATGATCTTTTCCAATTTAACTTTAAATCTTATAATGATATTAAATATCAAGATATTAAAAAACAAATAAATGAGCTGCAAAAATATTTTGTAATTTTTTATATAGATAAAGTTCTCAGCAACTTTGCCACAACTTTTAAATAATATTATAGAAAATTACTTAATAAGCACATTAATAATAGTGATAATTATATAGATTCTAAATTATGTGATTGAGAAATTACTAACAGAATTAAAGCATTTCTTAAAAAAGTAGGAATTCAATATGTAAAGAAAGATTGTCCACATATTTTTCTGACTCCAATATTCCACAAGAATCCTCTTAAATTTAGAAGTGTAACCAATGGCTGCAATACATGCATTACGAAATCTGGCAAAATTTTACAAAAATAGCTACAGGCAATTATAAAGAATTCAAGAAAGCAAAAAAATACAATTATTGTCTACTATAATATTATTATAGTGTTAAAATTGTAAATGTCATTAAAGATATTAACATTTCTGATATATGGACTTTTGATTTCCAAGATATATTTAATAGTTTAGATATTGATGATTTGGTATATACTCTAGTAAAAATTCATAATGATTTTGGTTTAAAAAAGGTTAAAAGCATTCATAATTATAAAAATCTTATTTATCTTATACTAAAATACTTTAATATAAATCTTTTAATACACAAAATAATTTTATCATCTGCAACTTCATTTATAATTAAAGTTAGAATATGATTTGCAACAAATGGTTAGTATTAAGTACCGAAAGTTTCTTTTTTTTCCGAAAGATAAGTTTTCAATAATGGTACAAAATCTGATTAAACATCGCTAGTAGCAATTTGGAGGCAAATAAATAAAATGATTTAAATATCTATAATATTTTCAGTCAATCAGAATGACAAAACTAAAGAAAAAAAATAATATTTTTTCTTTATGCTTTCTTCGATAGACATCCATCGCTGGCGTCCGAAGCGTCGTTTGTTGGACACGTGAGTGCTGAATCGCTGCGACACCGCCTGCGGAAAAATCTAGTAAACGAATTGTTTTCCTTGTGCACTGCCTCACTGCTACAATGTGTTTCATGCCGCACTTGTGATTTCAGAAAGATGTCGCTAATGTTTTGTTCGACACAAATCGCAAGTATGCGCCGTGCCCAAGAATGATATCCTCATGCGAAATACTTTTCCCTGCCTCAACATTCACTTTTTTTCTATAGATTTGTTTCTTTTATCCCAACCACCTCCAGTCTCAGGAGAGTAATCCATAAACCTGCAAGGCCCGAACTTCTTTTCATAAACCCTGGGCTTACCTGCAGCAAAAATAAACACCTTGCTGTATAATAATGCAGTTAATAAGAAAATGACAAACACAAATTAAAAAATTCGTCAGGGGTTGCTTTGCACCGCACTTTTTCATGGTGCAAAGACCTTTTCAACCTATGCTTTGTCACGTGTTGGTGTACGCTAAATGTACCACAACTGGTCAAAGATTGTTTTCCAATTACCGTTTTCAGTGTAGTCCAAATACAGTTTATCACCGAAACACCTGTATATTTTCTATTAAACAGAGAGTTTGCAAATAATGGTCACTTAAAAAATGGATTTATAAATAAAAATGTTATATGAAAAAAAAATTCAATAACTAGTTAAACTCAATCAAGATTAAATTTGAAATGATAAATGGAGAAACTTATATACATACCTCGAAATCATTACTGCGAAGGAATTCATCTATAAGAAGCTTAGTCTTCCTCTCCATATCATCTTCATTGTACTCTGGGCCATTGAGAGCTGATTCTAAATAATAATTTTTAAAAATGAGGAAATTTAACAACAATATTTTTTCTCAGGTACACTTATTAAACGGCATTAATTTTAAATGCTTAAATAATGAATGCACAATGCATTTTGTCCAAAATCTAAAGAATAATTTCAATAATACAGACTGAATAATCAAAGTGATTTCCTTTGCCGATTCCTTTTAATAACACATCAGTCAATAACAAAATTGCAAATAAATGCCGTGACATTACGAAAATAACTCAATGTTTTAATAGTACCTAATTCACCAAACATTGAAGCCATTAAAACGGCTACCAACTTGAAACAGAATTAAGAAAGAAAATCCTTACTCATATGTATGTTGTTTTTAATGACTTCAAGGAAGATTCATGCCAAATTTGACGAAAATCGAACAACATGTTTGGTCGGGACTGCATAACAAACAAATTTACAGACAAACAAATGAAATGACAAACTGTCGAGTTAAAACAGGACCTCGCTTCGCTCGGTCATAAATCTGATTGCTATTATCCTCATTTTATGTGCATATTTTCACACAATTTACATAAAGGATGGAAAAAATTTCTTGCCATCTTATATATATTTCATCACAGTATTATAATCAGTATTAGTTTAATCAATCTTTATTTAATCACTAGCAGTACGCGTACGGCGTTACCCGTGGAATCAGGACTTCAATAAAATGTAAAAAAAAGAAAAACAAACCCCCACAATGACACGAAAAAGTTTTGAAAACAAAATAAAAAAAGATACACGTTATTGATTTTCCCGCTTATTTTTCTTCGCGATAATGGCATATCATTATCATAATTTTACTTTGATATTACTTCGTTTTTTTATAACGAAATGAACTTAATTTTAAAAAAACATACTTTCGCATCTTTATTATAATCATACTTTGAGGTACAGTATGCATAATGTTTATTTTTAATCAAAAATAAATAAATATATATATACGTAAAATTTGCTTTATTTCAGCATTGGCATTTAATAATTTCACGATTTCAAGTCGGAACGTTCTGGTATTGATGTCTGCGTCCAGCGAAGGGAATAAATCACGGCTGTTTTTTTCCCCGCCAGATGGCGTAGCCAGGGCGAAACGGCGTGGTTCTTCACTGTTGGCATTCGAGAAATATTCTCTGGCCCATCAAGAAATAAATAAATTTAAAATCGGAGAAATAAAATATTTTAACCGTTCTTGTTTTAAATCGGAGAAAATTAATTGATTTACTACCAGAAAAAAATTTAAAATGATATCTTTATTAGAACGTCGGATGGAGTAATGTGAAAATCAATTCTTAACATTTTATGCGAAAACTGACTATTTTAAAAAAAATTCTCAAAATTCAGGAAATATCGTTAGACGTACGAAACAAACTTGATTCAAACGCAAATCGTTTGTTCTTTCGATTGTGGAACTGTTTTTTTCGTACAATTATTCGAAGCCATGCTATTGAGAAATTAGTGCGAAAAATCACCCAAAACAACTCAAATATTGAATAAAAAATTTTCTAATGAAATTTTAAATTTCGGCTTCGAGGTGCATTAAATCACTCACATGACGACTACAACGTGCCAAATTCGGTCGGGTGATAGATTCGTCTGAAGACATCGCAGAGACAAACAACACACGCACACAAACATTGCCTTTTATAAGTAGTAGATATGCACCCATAACCAAGGTTACATAGTGTTTTTTAAAAAAAATAGTTGATCGTATATTAGACAAAAAACTGCATTCTTCATCTTTACTATTTGAGTATTACAAAGACTAAACATTAGTAAACAGAACAAACTACTGTATATTTCTTTCATTTTAATATACAGCATACACAACCTCAATAGCAGTATTTATAGAATTAGAAAACAACTTCAAAATGAGCATTTCAAATATCACAATGCAATGCAAGATATAAGAAGCTTGAATAGATTCTCATTAGAAAAAGATTTGGCTAAACATATTTTTCAAATGGATTTAGCGACAAATTAAGGTCTCTCCACTATTCATTATTTATAAGTGTAATTTTTACTTCACATAGGAAATAATCAATCACTAGGTAAATCTCTGGCACACCAAAATCAAATTCACAAAAAGATTGTCCATTCAGTTCCATAAAATTATGTACTTATTAAGTATCAATAAAAGCAAGTTTGTACGTGGCAATTAATGCAATCTTCAACATGGTGTCTGATTCTCTCTTCTTTCCTTCTCTCCTTTTGAAAATACTACCACACTGTTTAAACAGTACCGCCAGAAATCCCACCTCATTCTAATGAAAACTTAATTGTTAGTTTCAAATTGAATGAGAATTTGATATGATTCTCAAAAATATTTACTTCTGTCGCAACTGTTTTTTTCAATTACATGACATTCAAGTTACTCTTACTCCCAGGAGCTCGCTTCAGATACAGTTGTGCCTTTACTGTTTCAGCAAGTTCTCTTCTTTAGAGGTAGCATGGTGTTTTCTTAATGGCAGGGGCAACTTGACGTTGCGTCTCTCGACTAGATCTTCACTGACTGATGTTGCCGATCTTGGGAACCTCTTCTTCCTTCCATAGTTGGAGCAGAATTGTTCCTGGAAAGGCAGAGAACCTTAAAAAAGCCAGCTTGTTATATTATGTAGAAACACATATTGGATAATATTTGAAATGTCTCATAAAAATTATATATTCCTAAAACGAAATATGTCGCCAACAATTATGAATTTCAAAACCCCAATCATTTTAAATTCTGAGTTCATTAACAACATATAGTGGCATGAGAAAGAATTATAAAGCAATGAAAATTACAACTGCTTTACTGAACTTTTCAATAATTTACTCTGCAAAAGTAGCGAAAATTAAGTTGAAGCCAAATACTTCACTATACTAACCAAATGCATATATTAAATGAACTTTCTGCACCTGACATATTCAAGATTTATTCGAACACTTTACTTTCGCATGTACATAATCTTAAAAAATGTGTTAGAGATTGGCTTATTATAAACCACCTATTTTAGAGATTGGCTTATTATAAACCATATGTCAATGTGAAATTTTTTACAGTTAAATGGTACATTTAGGAGACATGTATTTATTATAAAGATGTTCAAGAAAATTAAGATAGTAAACTTTGCTATTAATTTATGAAAAGTAAAAGCAAAATAGTGCTTGCATAGTTTTACAGAGTTAAATATTCATTTGATCTTTTTAGAACTTTTACAATACTCTAATATATATATTAACAAATAAACCGAATTTGACGGAAAAATTACAAACAAAAATACATTTCAAATAACAATCAAAAGGAAGATCAAATATACCTTTTCGTTAGGGCAGTTTTATCAGAATCGGCAGTTGTTTTAGTGCCACCACTGCTGCCTCTACCCCAGCTTTGAAGACCTCTTCCACCAGGCCCCAAGCGAATGCTTTCAACTTCATCCGGCTGCAAAGAACATTAAAACACTTTTCAGGAAGAGCAATTTATTTTAAATTCCGTTGCATACTTATTATTTTAATCGTGATAAAAGCAAAAAAGTTTGTTTAGCATTTTAACTAAGAATTGTAAAATATAAATTTCAAATAGCGTATTTTTAAGACTTGCGAGAATCTATCTACACCGAAAATCATCAGCATCAAAGTCAGAAACAAAATACCATAAATCTTTTACACTATTGCCAATAAAATTATATGATGAACAAAATTAAATAATAAGTAGTGGGAATGCGGAGTATTGATACACTTTTTTTTGGAAGGCTAAAATATATTTTAACCAACGGTTATAACTAGAACTAATATACTAAATTTATACATTTGTTAATCTAATATAGGATTTCAGTCGAGTTTTTGTCATAAATGACAAAATAAAATATTTATTACACTTTTTTCCTAAAAATGTTTTTGTATAAATCTGCCCCCATACTAGGGATTAAAACAAAATTTGTGTTATCAGTATACTTTGGATTCCAAATCAATGTTTAAAAGTTCAACAAAGGAACAAGCTTTTATTTTAATAAAAAATCAACATTTTTTATGAGACTGGAAAAATAATTTGTCTGTATAAATAATAAAGGAGAATGGGTGTGTGTGGGTTTAAAATATTTTGGAGGAAGGCAATGTGTACCTCGAAGCCGTTTTTGAAAATTCTAATTAATTAAAAAGTAAGGGAAATTTTCGCATTCTTCCTTGATGACTTACGAAAATAATATAGCACAAAAATAATTTTCACACTATCTGAATATGCAAAAAATTATCTTTTCGATGATATTAATTAAGTTTCCGTATATTTTTCTTCCAATATTAATAAATTCGTAAAAAATATTTTAATCATAATTTACAACAATACTTTTCATTTTTTGCAATGAAATTCAAACCGTGTTCATTCTTTAAAACATGTATTTAATTGTGCGTTTCTTTTAGATAGTTCATTTTTGTGTTTTTTCCATTTTTGAAGACGATTTTACAAAGTAGTTGCTGTTAAGACGCATTGATACACACAGAAGATGTGTATCAATGTGCCCCGCAGTCAATTGTACCAATCTGCCCCAAGAGCCTTTTTTACATAAAACAAGTGATCACGCAAAATCAACGCTAAAAAATCTCAAAACTTAATATAGTTCAGAAAAATAAATGTTTTTTACTACCTTTGGAATAGATTCCCTGGCAGAAAAAATTAGTTACAGAAATCACACAACGCATACTTAGAATAAAATTTATTTAGACTAGAAGATTAGCGGTTTGATTCATTTGTAAATTAACTTTTGACTTAACATGGCCGAAAAATATACCGTGTTCTAATAGTTACAGTGGCATATATGTGAGGGGATATGAACGTCTTGAATCATTCTAATCATCAAAATTTATGGAATGCATCAATGTTCCCGCGTATCAATCTACCCCCAACTCCTCCTAAATGTTGTAAAAAAGATATTTACAAAAAAGTTAAATTTTGCGTGAGTTATAATTCAGCCACTACATTACTCCCCCACCAGTAATTGCGTTTTGTTACGAAGAAGGAAAATAAGAAGTGACTAGCATAGACATACACTACCTGGCCAAAAGAAAACTCGCCATGTGAAATAAATATGCAAACACGTAAGAGCCACAGATTCGCTCGGTAAATTTTTAAGTTGGCGCTGCTCCTTTAAATAGTGCTGAAGCACTGTGAAATTGATCATTTCTGTAACAAGTATGTGTGGAAGTTGCTCAACGCGGTAGCGGGAAAGATGTTTCCGATTTTAAAAAGGGTCAAATTATTGGCATGCATCAATCAAAGAAAACTACTAAAGATATCGCTGAAATTACTGGAATTGGTTTGGGAAGTATCCAGCGTATTATTAAAAACTGGAAGTATAGTGGTGAACCGTCATAATCTCGGGATGAATGTGGTCGGAAAAAAACTCTTACGTTCTCGGGATCAGCGACTTCTGAAGCGACTGGTGAAGAAAAATCTCAAAAAATCTACTCTTGAACTCAAGGCAATGTTTAACACGGGATATAAGGTCATATCAAGACGCTTAATGGGACTAGAATTTAAAGAAATGGAACAGAACAGTAGTAAATCCACAAGAAAACCACCTGTTTTGGTGATTAATCGTAAAAGACCGCTCCAATTTACTAAGCAGCATAAATATTGGACTGTTTAACAGTGGGAAAATGTCATGCGGTTTGATCAGTCAAGATTCAACCTATTCCAGAACGATGGGTGCACCAGGGTTAGAAGGCAACCTAACGAAGTTATTAACCCTTCATGCATAGTGCCTACTGTTCCGGCTAATGGAGGCAATATTACGATCTGGGGTTGCTTCAATAGGTCTGGTCTGTTATCAACAACATTATGCGACAATAAAATGTCGTAGCGTTACTAAAAATAAATAAAATAAAAATTAATAAATTAATAAAAAATAAATTAATAAATTATAAAAAATTAATAAAAATAAAAGTCGTAGCATTACTTAAACGTGCTTAATGACCAGGTCATCCCATCAATGTATTTTTCCTTCCTCGATGGAACTGGCATATTCTAGGACGACAATGCCAAGATCAACCGAACCTTAATTATTCAGAATCGGTTTAGAGAACATAAGGGCTCATTTTCCTCCATGAAATTGGCCGCCACAAAACCGGATCTCCACCAAATCGAAAGTCTTTGGGATATACTGGAACACCAGGTACGGAGTGGTTCGTTTCTTCTCTCGTCAATTCAGTGTCTTGGTGACAAACTGCTGCAAATCTGGACGACAATAAGCGCTGAAACCATACAGAATATTATTCAAACAATGCCACGTCGATTGGGAGCTGTAATCCGAGCCAAAGGTGGTCCAACCAAATATTAAGTTAGGCGACTTTTTTTTGGCCATATAGTGTATTATTTAATATTGATGGCATACAGTTCAGTATTGTTTAAGTATAAATAGTACTGAAAATGTTCCAAGGTAAAATGTCTTTAATAAAGTCCTTGAATCGTACAGGTAAACGTATAGTTTAACCTGCACGAAATTGTTTTTGCATCAGATGTGGTTTATTATCTGAAATCTGCAATTTGTTGTGATTAGTATTTGTCGCCTGAGAATCATCCTTCTCATTTAAAATATAGGCAGTCTTCAAGCGATTTAGTGACACATTCACATTTTCCACTTTTATATTAAAAGTGAAGTGTTTGTCTTTGCGCTCAATTACGGTAAATGGTCCCTAGTAGGGAGGTTCCAGTTGCTTTTTAACTCTATCTGTACATTGAAAGACGTGAGAGCAATTTTATAAGTTTTTATGCACGAATATCTATTGATCCGAATTTTTACGAGAGGTCCCTGCTCCCACGGTTTCCATTTGTTTCTGGAGATTATTAACAAAACTCTCCGATGCTGTCAGGGTACTTGGTTAGCTGAAAAACTCTTCAGGAAGTCTGGACTTCCTTTTGGACAAAGTTTGAAATGTTTCACTTTTAAACTGAATTCCTCCTTCGCTAATAAATCTATGTGGCGTTCCAAAACTTGCTATCCAGTTACTACAAAATGTTCTTGTCACAGTGTCTGCTGATATGCTATCTAATGGAATTGCTTCCATCCACCTTGGAAATCTGTCGATGCAAGTTAGACAGTAAATATTCCCTCTGGATGGAGGAAGATAACCAATCAGATCGATATGTACAACACAAAACATTCCTGAAGGTACTTCATAGTCGCCCAAATTTGATTTTAGCTTCTTGGAAAGGAATTAAGGTTCGAGTCCGCAATTGAACATCTTTTTAAATGCAAGGCCAAATGAATTTTGAAGTAATTAATTTCATAATTGATTTAATTTTTGAATGCGATAGGCCGTGAATAAGGTGTAATATTTTCTTCTGAAAGCTTGTGGAATGTAAGGCTGAATTTTACTAGCTGAAGTATCATACAATAAATATTTCCCTGCAAGCTTTAAATTCAAGGAAGAAGTGGTTTGTAAACTCTTCAATCCCTCATCTTGAGTTTATACATCAGTTATTTGATCGTAATTTTTTAAGCCTAATTGCACTAAAATTGGTGTCATGCCGACGTGACAGTCGGCAGATAAAAGCGACAAGAGCCGGCACATATTTGTGGCAGTCGGGAGAGAATGTGCCAAGCAAGCAGCTGGTACACCAGAGTGACAGTCGCCCTCAAAGGTTAATCCGGGATAACGTATCGGCTACAATATTATTTTCACCTTTTATATATTTAATATCAGTTGAAAACTGAGAGATATGATTAAGTTGACGGACTTGTCTAGGTGCTGCTTTGTCAAGTTTTTGGTGAAAGGCAAATATTAAAGGCTTATGGTCTGTACAAATTGCAAATATTCTTCATTCAAGATAATGCTTGAAGTGTTTAGCTGAAAGATATATGTCTAATAACTCTCTATCGTAAGTGTTATAAGTGTTCTGAGTTTCGTTTAACTTTTTAGAATAAAATGAAATTGGCTTCCAGATTAGAATGTATTCAATTTCTGTTGTATGATATCTTCATATTTCTGCATAGGCCTTAGTGATTGTTTTAAAGTGCCAACATAGCATTCTGCCTTACAATCACTCGAAGGCTTGAATGGTGCACTAGTTTTATGTTTTATACCGTTGTTCTGCCTAAAGATGTAGGGTTCAAGGGATGTAAACTGGAATTCGTTGTCGCTGACAAGTACCAGTGGTAATTGAAATCTCGCGAAATTGTCCTTAAGACATTCAATGGTTTTCTTAATTGTGGTTACCTCATTGGGACATACTTCTAACCACTGGGAGTGGGCATCAATGATTAGGAAAAATATATGTTCGAAAATTGTACCAGGAAAATCAACCTGAATGCGTTCCCAGGGCACGCATTCATGCTAGATTGATGACATATCAAGACGTCATAAGCTTTCATATGAAATAAAAATTGTCGAAATCGTTCCAGTGTTGTGGGGTGCGGGACTGTCTCAAGGTTTTGTCAATTTATTTTTAAAATATAACTTTCTTTGCTTTTAAATTTCCTTCAAAGTCAAAAAGTAAATATTTATGAACATTAATGATGATTCAAAAAACATTAAACTTTGAATTAAAACACAATTAGGAACTTGTAAAACATTATTTTTTTCTCTTATATTTCTAATAATGCAATATTAAAGATATTCAGAGAAATTAAAGTTAAAAGTAAGAACAAAAAAAAAAGCTTTAAAGTTACAAATAAAGTGAAATTTGAATTTCAATGTATGTAATTTTTTAAGAAATGTAAACTTCACTAGGCACAATATTAAAATTGCAAGAATAGATTCAGAAGAATAGAAAACAACAAATTAAGATATCTTGCCATATTTCAACAACAACAAAAAAGTCGTAATTGCACTTACCATTCTAGGCAGAGGATTACTCAAAACTGGAACTGGTGCCCTATTAACTTCAATAAGTTTCCATATGACCTATCAAATGCATTTAAAATTAGATTATTGGAGTAAAAAACTGACTGTGCTACAAAAAGGAAAAAAGTAACACAGTAAATTACCTTATCTTTAATCACATCTAAATTTGGCAAATTATTAGGTTTGCGTAATGACATAGGCTGAGATTGCAGCTGCAAAAGAAACTCTCTGTCGTACTGTTTCTTGCCTTCAGGATTCCGTGGACTCCATTGATCTGAAATTAAATATTGTTATAGTCATAGAATCAAAAATGGCTGTAAAGGTTTTTAAAAAATCCCACCTAAACATGCTATTATAACAGAAGAAGATATTTAAAATATATGTTTAAATAATTTGCATTTTCAAAGCGAGTAATAATTTGCACTTAAATGCATTGTCTCAATTTAAAATTCTTGACTCTACACATTCCCACCCAAGAATTTTGGGCAAAAATTTCACAGATTTTGTTATCTAGAAGCATTCAAGACTCTATGAAAAATACATTTTCTGACTGCAAATGTTATACAGGCAAAAAGATACTTTTATTTCAAATGATCAAATGTATGAGTTGCATGCATTTTTCATCATTTTAAGAATGAAAATCATATAAGAAAAAACTTTCAACTCATAGAAATTGATAGTAAAATGTGTAGTTTTATAACAAAGTAGCATTAATTATGTTATGATGTAGTTAACATCAGAGAAATAATTTCTCATAAAAATAACAAATAAAGTTACCTTCTGCATAACAGAGTTCCAAATCTTTTATATTCTGCTGCGGTTGAACAGCATTGCTCTCACTATCAGCACTTGGTGACACATATACCTTATAAAGTTAGAAAATATAGTTAATTCTATTAAAAATGTATCAAAGAAAAGCAAGCATACACATGGACTGTGTATAAAAATCAAGAGAAAAAACTTGGGTGATACTCAAAACAAACTAGTATAAAATAATATATCTTTCAAGAATGCAGTTCTTAATTCTGATTCATATAACGTTTGAAAAAAACTTATTTAAATATGATCAAATATAAAAATTGGAGTCTGAATAGTCAACTGGATTACATAAATCTCATTGCTTTCATGCAAAACTTTGAAATTGCATAACGTTTCAAGACTGAATATTGACGATCTTGACTTGAATTAATAGAATATTTGACAGAGATTGTTAATTAAAAACATGATTTGTATACTATCTTGCGTTAACCAATGAAATCTTCGGAAAACCTGGAGTCTACGGTGCCGGCCTGCATCTCGCCAATTTTTCTTGGTGCAATTTCATTTGCAGTCGCCAAATACTGTTTTGGATGTGCAGTACGCTCTTTATTGCTCTCTTGCGCATGCGTCACCTGAAAAGAAAAGATTGAGCACGCAATGCCTGCGGCATTTCAAGTGTGTACCGGGCAAATTTTTTTAACTTAGAAAAAAGCACCAGCGGCTTCGCTTTCAGCATAGCAGGAATCTAGTAGCTATGTTTTTTCATTGAATGTTAGGAATCTAGGTTTTTTAAAAAAAATTCCGAAAACGAGAATTTCCGCACGCAATGCCAGTGGCATTTCAAGCGTGTACCGGGCAATTTTTTTTAAACTTAAAAAAACATCAGCGTCTTTGCTTTCAGCATAGCGGAATACTCGTAGCTTCGCTTATTCATTGAGAAACAAAACACACGGAATAACATACACAGTACTGAACCGATATTCAAACCGAAGAATTCCAAACGAAGTTTTATTCAAATTCGAATGAATCGACCAATCGCATCAAAGAGATGGACAAAACAGTCCAATCGAAATGAGGCGCAATGTAGCGTGATGCTCAAAATACCAATGAAAAGATTAATTTCCGCGCATGCGCGCATGTTACTCGTTAGAAACATCATTGCGCAACCAAAAAAAATGTTATCCCATCTCCGTTCTTGGCGGCAAAGAGAAGAACCAAGTACGTGGGTACCGTAGACTTCAGATTAACAAAGTCTTCATCGTATTCTGCAAGATTTTTACCACACAGCAGCAGATAAGCAGAAATTTAACATCCTTAATATTTTAAAATATTGTTCACACCAAACTGAAGGTCACAGCAAATTGTTGCAACGCATTGTTAAAACTCCCTTTAATTGTCTAAGAGTGTCGAAACGTGGCGCTGGGCCCTACTTCCGGGTTTTTTCTTAAATATTTTTCCCTTTCTGTCGCTTGTGCTTTGCTATGCGATCTTGTGCTGTGCATTTCGTTTTCGTGCTCCCTTGTGATGTCGTGACAAGTGCGTTGCCCATAAAAATAAGGAAAAATGACTGATTGTTGCCTTCGATTCCTTCTCTGATAGGAAAGAGCGAATTTTTATTTTTTTACTAATTGGAATGAATTGCGAATATTCATAGTTTGTTCAGCTGCTGCGTATGAACAAACCCCTCATCGGGTAAATTCTTATCATAGCTTCGTATTTTAATCAAAACTATGACAGAATAATAGCTTGAATATGGACATAGTTATTCAATCAGGAATCCACAAACATTTTAATAATTTGGGATTTAGTATTGAAATCTCTATCGAGTTCCGTATCTTTTGCGTCCAAAATTAAACCATCTGCAATTCGTTACACAACGGACTATTTATAACGCAGTGATTAATTTTGGGTAAATGCAGCGTTAGAACTACTGTTTCCTAAGACAACTATATTTTAAAATGTTGTTTCGGAGTTGGCTCCTTATAAAATAACTACTTCCCTTATCATTTTTATTCCACTTATTGTCCAATACAACCTGACATTACTTACAAATCTGATTATCAATGCAAAGAGGAGCAGGTATAGAAATTATTTTTTAGTGGGAAGAAAAGCGAGAACACGGAAGGAAAACTGATTAATTTCTTGAATAAGTTACTCATTACGACATAAATTAAATTTAACACACAAATTATTGCAATATAATAAGTCCAACTATACTGCTCCGAAAAAAGGTTCACTAACTTTTTTGAATAAGAAGGGGAAGATTGCCGAATTTGGACTGATGGACACTTTTACTCATATTGTGATACAGAAGTAATTTTAATGAAAAACAAGTTGTAGAATGTAGAATCTTTGGTAGTTTATTTATCTTTTAAACAGTATAATTCGCTTTTTATGAAATGCACTTCAAAGTAGGGAAAAAGTAGCTTAAAAATTATGTCATTGGCAAGTCAAGAAAATTGTTTTCTAGAATGGACCACTGGTTTCCCAAATTGGAGCATAAATTTTTTCAAAAAAATTAAACAAAAAATATTTTTTTGATTTTCGAATGCATATCAGCACAAAATGTATGAACACAAGCATGGCATTTCATGTACTATATAACTTCTTCTTTTCTGTTTCTTTATAAATTAAATATATCTTAATTTTTGTTCTTTTTGATTCATCATTTGATGGATTTAATGTCCTTTTTTGTTTTTACTTTGGCTTTCACCACTTCCAATTTATGAGGATTACTAGTGGTGATTACTGCTTTTCGAGATATTCCTCTAGTTCAAGATACATACGAATAATAATCCCATTCATTTAAACAATCCAATTTAGACAACTGTTTGTGGTCTAATATAGGCAATTTTTGGAAAACAACAGAATTCCCTTAACCTTAGCTTTAAAGTATTTTAATAAAATTATAATAGTAAACTCTAGCCAAACAAATTTCCTAACTGAAGATATAATAACTTATTTTCCCACAAAATAATTAATTGCTGATACCTAAATCTAAAAACTTCTTCTCTAACTGTAACCACGTAACGCTTTTTCTTAAAAATGATTTCGTACACGCCATTTATATATTTACAACAGAATTTGCCTATTTTGGCTCCAAATATTTAATAGAATTTAAGTTATGATACCGGTCCAATCTAGGTACCAGTCCATATGCGGCGACTCTCCCTACATATTTTTCACCGATGATTGTTGAGAGAATTTAGAATGGATATTTCTATGTAATCCTACAAACATAAATTAAGATTACATAATTATTTCATTCAGTTTAATAGACGTTTTAGGATTCGCCGAGTCCGAGAAACACGTTTTTAGAGTTATATCTGTGGGTCTGTCTGTGTGTATGAAAGTGCGATAGTTCAAAAACGGAACAGGTTAGGCAGATGAAATTTGGCATGCGACGTTTGCACAAAAAATTGCAGATCTGCATCAAATTTTGGACAGAATCCTTCAATGGGAAGTCTCTTCCTGGCTGTCTATATGTCAACAAGATATCTCAAAAACGCACAGAGTCAGATGAATGAAATTTGCATACGATCACATAGTGTGTTTACATAGATATGCATCAATGGGAAGATACATTGTTCCGAAATGCATACATCATTCTCTTCATCATACGACAAAGTTGAACAAGAAATGCGCGCGCCATATTCTGGAAGTAGATTAGAAAGTCGAGGGGGAAACAATCCCACTTTTGAACAGTTTTATTTGCCTTGACTTTTTTAATGTTAGTAAAGATGAAATTTTAAAATCGATTTTTCATTCACTTCCTGATGTGCCTTTTGACATTTTGTCTAACAATACTTTATTTAAACATTTACAGAACTTAATTATCAATTCAAGATCCCATAATATTTATAATTATAATGAATTACAAAATAAAAACTAAAGAGTAGAAAATAATTAAAATAGTGGTTGAGGAGAGAAATTTTGTTGCTTACATTTCAAGACACTAATCGATTCAAGCTAATTTGGAGAATGCAGTGACAATTCCCAGTGTCGCAAAATTATGGAATCATTTATTTGTATTTAAAAGAAAAATACGTTTTAATCTTTTTTCCCAATATTCTTAAAAACTTAAATGATTTCACCAAAGTAAGTAACGTAAAGGATGCATCCTTTTTTACAACCAGAACCTTAGATGACCCGGAATAAATCAAGCTTGGACAAAATAGCAAGCAGTATTATGTTGCAGAAATTTGATGACGAAAATCCATTAAAATATGTGTGGAAGGAGAAGCTCATTTCAAAGGAAGGTCTTTTTCATAGACTTGTTGCTCGGGTTAGGGCTAGATCGTGACCTATGAGGTCAGGGCTCGATACACTGTGGAATAGATTAAAACTACGGGGTTTCTCACACTATGCCTGATCCCTACTTATTAGATATCGGCTTCTTCTGATATTTGTGACAAATAATTAACAAAAAGTAACATTACTATTTTCAATCGGCAGAGAGTGAAGAACAGAAAAAAATGCTTTCATTTTTTTAGCGTACTGTAAGAGCACTAAACCGCTTTGAAAGATGTAAGTTCACTCTATTATTTAGCTATCTTTACAATGTTTTTAATACTGAATATTTGCGTATATTAGCATAATTCGTATGCTAAAAATACGATAGTTGTTTATTTTAAATTTTACTTCGAAAAATTCAGATGCAGTTGTTCTGCCAAACACGTGATAAAAAGTACAGAAAGAGAGACAGGAAAAACCACATATAATTTTGAAAATGAAATTTAAATTTATCAGTCCGCATTGACACAGAAATAAGACAAATGAAAGCGATTTCTCAAATGATTACAGAGAATAAATACATAATGAATAGAAATTCAGTTTCTGCCGAAATGTAAAGCGTTTTGTTTCCTCACTGAGTTAGTTTGTTGTCACCAATGAATTGTAATGCCAAAAAAAAATAAATAAACATTACAATTGCCTTGATTGTCAATTCAATAAAATACCAATACAGAACGTAAAATAATTACTTAAATTTATTAGTCATTTTTTTGTGTAATTCTTATGTCTGCTCAGGCATTTTAGTACTTAAAAATTTTATGTATTTTGATATGAGATATCTTGGAAAAAATTGAAATTGCTCCGTAGCTGAAATGAGTTCCATTGTTGGAGAATTGATGCCTTGCAAACGAAATCTTAAAACTGCATTGAGAAGAAAGTCTTTTAATGAATTTTCTTTAGGATTTTTCTAAAAGAATTTAAGTTTAAAATGTGAAAGATTAAATAAGAAACTAAGATATAAAATTCAAATTATGAAGTAAATCACAAATGTTCTGTTAAATTTACAGCAGATTTTTTCACTAAACTGATTTTGAAATAAAGTAATAATGCCTCTTCCTTTTACTTTCTTTTGTATATTTTTGTAGAAGGTAATTTTGAAGGTTATTATCATGTACATGATAATAATTAATTTTAAGAAATGATATCAAGCTCAGTCATGAAGTACTTTTGGATATGATGTCGATGATGTATATGCGTATTTTCAATAGAAAGATTACAGAACGAAACATTGACAAAAAAGCAAATGTGCAAATCATATCAACTCAAAAATGTTCTCTATATTATTTTTTGCATTTATTTGCACTTTTAATCTTTGCATTCCCCAGCATACAGTTTTCGAAATAAAATGCGGATCACATTTCGAAAGAAATAGTGGGGAGTGGGTGCAGTTTTGGCATTTGCCCTGGGCACCATTTAAAGAAGGCACGTTACTCGGTGAATGTAATTTTATAATTACAATAAAAATAAATAAATCGCTTTAAAAATGACCCTAATGAGCTTTATCTTCCATTTTATTTCATTTTTTTGCGTTTAGTATAAAAAATAGTTATGAACGTGTGCCCAGTTGCCAAGTTTCAAAAACTGATTTGGGACAACTGGGTACCAGGCCTTGGGAAAATGGGTACCCAGAATCCAGTTACACATGAATTTATAACTTAATATGTTTTCTATTTCAATTTTCAATTCGTCGCTGCTGAATATATGACATCAATGGCAATGGAAGAACTATTAATACATTCATTTCTTTTTTTCTTTCTTCAGTGATAAATAACATTCATCAAAAGATTAAAAAATTCCTTAAATTAAAGAAAATAAAGTTATGTTAATATTTTTCTTTTGCATTAATGTGTTAAAATTTAAGTATTACTATTTATATATGTATAAATTATTTTATATCTACTGTTCTGATATAAAAAAATTAACGACTTTATTTATTAATTCACTTTTTTTATTTACTGCTGTCTAAACACCATATTCGTTCCAGGGTCTAAAAATCTAAAGGTTAGAGATGTAAATAATTACATTAGCATCAAATGACTAAGTATTAATTTTATATGATGATTGGAAAAAATTTAGGAAATTTGTTTAAATTGTGAACGATAAATAAGAAGTTCGTTATATATATATATATATATATATATATATATATTCCATCTCCTAAGCAATCTAACAAATGTAGGATGCATAAGGTTTCTGATTTACCTTAATCATAAAAGTTAACTTATGTCTTCAGATCAGTAAATAAATTTTCCAAATAATGCTCACGTTAAACTTATTTAGGATACGTTTGATCTGCATTATCCGTATAAATATTTCTCTTTTTGCGGCTCCCAGAAAATGCGTTACTTAGTAACAATATTTGGCAGCATCTATAGCAATTGATGGATCACGTGATTTCACTTTTCAGACGTAAACAAAAGAGAGCGACTTAGTTTGAGCCTTCTTTTCAGTAAGTTAATAATAACTCAACTGTGCTGTAATTATTATCCAAACAATGAAAGAAGACGAATTTAAGTACAAATGAATCAAACGAGGGAAGTTTTGAAAGGCATTCAAGAAGAAGGAGAAATAATTTGTTTCAACATGCTGCTCAGATTTAAAAATAAGATGCGGTGGCCAAAATGGATTTTTTTTCGGGGGGGGGGAGGCGATTATTCACCAAATATGCTAACCCTGAAACGTTTTTCCTTTTCGGGAGCTTTTTAACGGTTGGCGCGATTTTGGTGCTGAAACCGCACCGTGTCTTAAGTGTTACCGATTTATTTTCAAGATTCTCTTTATATTCCATGAAACTCTTATTTATCATTTTCTTTTCTTTAGCATTTTTATAATTTTCTTTGTTCGTTTCATTTAAAATAGAAATTTATTCTGTGCTGATTTAAGTTAAAGCATCAGAAGCAAATCTTGTAAGCTCAACCAATAAATGCAGTGTTTACGGAAGTATAACAAAAAATTATTATATTTCCTGCTGTTTCACACACTAACACACATATGCGCACGCCTATATGCATGCTCACAGAATAATGGTAAAAAAGATCTTATAAGATTTATAAAAAAAATGCCCCATTGTAAGTCATTTCAAAGTATCTAAAATGCTACCAGCCTACTATGATAGAGATTAGTGTCGCTCTCACTTTCCATTACAATAAAAAAATATTAAAATATTCAGTTTTTAACCATGTAAACAACACATAAATATTGTTGAATAATAAAAGAACACTCCAGATACTAAAATAATTTTTTCTCTTCACTATTTTAAAGTTTTAGAGAGGGGGTGCCCAACTACCCCCGACGATATAGGGAACTGGGTACCTATGACTACATATTAATAAACTAATTTTTACACCTAAACAAGTGATTAGTTTCAAAAAGTTCCATATACCAGTTTAAAGTTCAAGTCTAATGAACATTTTAATATACTACATTAGTATAAAAGAAGAAAATTGTAGCTAGCAGAAACGTTTAAACTTAGAATCAATTTGTGATGCTGTAAAATCGATACCCACTTTACCCCGTCTTACCCTATAAAAAATGAGAAATTTTCACTAAATAAATAAATAAAATGCATAAAGCTTTACATTCTCTTAAGTTACTGTAGTTATCAATGTTAGGTAAATACCTAAATGAACAAAAACAGGACATAACGGGTGAAATTAAGATTTTAACCATCTAAAATGAGTTACTATGAATAGAAAGAGAAAATGATGGATGGAAAAAAATTCTTTAGAATATTTAAATGCAGTCTTGCCTTTATAGAAATCAAGCTAACATTCAAACTGAACCCTGATGTTGAGACCACTGAGGGGGCACAACATCTCAAAATGAATTATTTGCCCTTTATATTCACAACAGTATCTGTATATGTAAAACGCTTTCGTACGTGGCACAGAAAAGAGGTTAATTTCTCTTATCTATATAAATAAAACGCTAACGTACATGCGGTGGCGGCTTGTCCATTAGAGCTGGACAATTCCTTGAAATTATTTTAAAAAAGTTTGTATTTACGTATTTATTCTAATTGGCTTGCTTTTCCACTTTGAGAATTCAATGATCGACGCAAATGGCAAAAAATTACTAAAAACGTAAAAGGAAGATTGAAAATTAATCAAGAATTAAGAGAGAGACAGATCAGGGCTGCATAGAATTTTCCCTTCATAACGATCAAAATTCGCACATTGAGCAACGCCGGGAGAAAAAGCAACCCTTTTTCCATTTGAAGTTAAATGCACTTGAGCTACGATTTCCACAGCTCTCGTTTGGCGCGACATGCTCATTTGGCTTTTTTTTCGCTTTTTCTCGGTAGTCCAGTCATTAAGTAGTTTTTTAAATCAAGTCCAGGAGGAGCTGTAATTTTTTTGCTCTTTATGTTTTTGGGGCGCTGATTACGAACCTGAGGTTTGCCACCAAAACTTTTTTGTTGGAATTTTAGTTATAGCCAAAAACATGAAATTCTGTTTTCCAGGTTTTGTTTGCTTATAACTCCAAAACTATCAACTTTTAGTATATCATCATTATATACCAAAATAATCAGCACACAATGTCCTACATCTTAGGTTTATACAACTTTTGCAGCACTGCTTGTTTCTGAGCTGACGAGCCGCCACTGCGTACGAGGTACAGAAAAGAAGTTAATTTCTCTTATCTTACCCGTTAAGGTACGTGCCACAGCAAAGAGGTTAATTTCTCTTATACCGATGTCAACGATAAATTTGTTTGCAAAACAAAGCCGGTAGCCTCCTCCATGTTAGGCATAACTTCATAGTCATAGCCTGTTACCATATTCGTTCTGATGTAAAATAACTTTTTCTCGAAAAAAAAAGAGTTTTAGATGAAGAATTCACAATATTTCTTACAATGTAATGAAACTTTGGATGAAATTATTCAACAAAGATCAGTTAGAAATGAAGCAGATGGGCTTAGGCGAGCCAGAGAAAATTGAGATGAACATTATGGAACACATTATTATGAACATCGTATTTTCGGTACTTTTCTGTTATGCGCACACCACTTGGCGCTTTTTTTTTGTCTTGGCGAATTTTCTTGGAGCGCTGAACGCCAGTTTGGCTCTAGAAGCGTCGGGAAAATCTTGGTATGTGTATAACCGAGCGCCGATGCTCTGCGCGGGATCAGTTAGTAAATTCTATAGCAATTTACAAAATAAAATGATTATATCAACTATTATACAAGTTATTGAAGGATAGTCTCTACTAATAATAAAGGAGCATAGGTGTGTGTTGGCGCTCTATAGGGCAGAGCGCTTGACTTAGAATTACGAAATTTGGCACAAATATGCTTTGGAAGGTGAAAGTGTGCGCCTCGGAGACGTTTTCCTGTAATTTTAATTAGAATTTTAATTAATTAAAATTCGGCGAATGGTTGGCGGTTTTCCTTGATAAGTATTCCGAAATTATTACAGCATAAAAATAATTTTTGCACCGTCTGAAAGTTTAAAAATTTGTCTTTTTATTGATATCAATTAAATTGCCTTACAGTTTCTTCTCTACTTTTAATAAATTTTTAAAAATATTTTTGGCATAATTTACAACAATACTTTTCATTGTTGCAAAGCAATTCAAACTGTTTTCATTGTTTAAACAAATATTTAATTGCGTTTCTGTCTTTCATTGTTTACAGTTGAAGCAATATCATAATACATTTTGCTTTCGTATTTTATTTCGTCAAGATTTATGTGGAATCTGTAAAACAAACTCTCTGAGATATTATGTGTATTCAGAGATATATCTAGTAAGCTGAATGATTATGGTTGATACGTGTTCATTCTTTTTTCAGCATGTTATAATCCAGCTAACATGCCGCTGGCCATAACATGTCCCGCGCCATTTTAATGTTGAAATAAAATACATATTTTGCAAGAGGAATAAGAAAGTGAAGATGTCATTGACAATGGGCTACTAGATGTTATATGATATGGTCAGTTATTTGACTCCATTAGGAACAATTATGCAGACAATGAACAGAACAGGTGCAAGGCCACTACAAGTACATGGGTTAAATATCTACCACAATATGAAGTTTAAAATTGCGTTATAAAGAGAATCATGCATATAAAATGATGCAAGATTCAATTTAAATCATATTCCCGACGAAAAAGCTGGTCGCCGAAGGCGGCTAGTTTTCAATAAAATAAGCGTTAAAGAAACAAAGTTTAAGCGCACGTCATCTCTAAATTACAATATTGTTAACATTCTCTTGCGTTGCTATGTATAATAGGCCTATTAAATCTAATAACACCATCAAACTTCCTCCCGCAAGTGTGGCATTGGAGTTCCCGAGGGGAGGACCAGCTCAGGTGTTCTTTTCTTCATCTGGCTCAAAAATGACGAAATCCATCCCAAATTATCCATCGCACAGCTTCAAAACGGGACATAAACGTAATTAAATTAAACATAAATAATTTCTTCAGCTTATTAAATATATTTACTTTATCATTAACCTAAAAAACAAAGTATTTCTGAATTTTTTTGACTGGACATTTTTAAAGATTAACCTGAGCTAGAACTTAACAAATCGATAACTAACATTATTAGCATGAACACTGTAAACATGAACAGTAACAAGGGTAGCCTACGGATTAATTTTCTCTGTTTGGACGAGCACTACTGTCTCCAGCATTATTGCTAGATAGAACAAGTTCTTTAACAACAACCTCTGGATGTACTGACTCTTGTGTGCTGTTAGAGCAGCCTGATTCTTTTACTGATTTAACACTATTTATTTTCTTAGTTTCGTTAAATCTTATTATCTTTTCAACGTTATAAATGGGGCTAAATTTTTTAGTTTTTACTGATTCGTCCGTTTCAGGTACAGATGATTCTACAGGTACATAAAAAAGCATTTTGTTCTCTGTCCTCAGATTTGGCTTCCGTTTCTACATTTTTGTGGCACCAGACTCGGATTAATTAATACTATTTGAATCAATGGCCTTACTGTAGTAAGGTCCACTAATTTCCTCTTTGCGCATCAAATTCCTACTGCCAATGAATTTGACTTCACCAAAATTTTCAATATTCTGGAGTTTAGTTATATATTCATGAACAAGCTCACCAACTGGAGTTCCTTGTATCTTTTCTTTATTTTCTTTCCTTTCCTTCTCTTTTCCATCCCTTCATTTTCATGAGAACACATGGTATCTATCCTCACAGGTTCAGGTTGTTTAGATGCAATATCACTACGGCTATCATTTAGAACAGCAGCTACTTGTCTTGCGAACTGCACACAAATATTTGAATCTGAGTTTTCCTGAAATCAAACAGAAAAAAAATTGATATTTGACTTTTCAAAATTAAGAAGAACATAGAAGAAAAACCGTACATTCTCAAAACTTTAAGTTTTCAGAATCAAATAACTTAATGCCAAATTTTGATGCGTCTCCAATATGGGTAAGTTTCCTTCTTCCTGTTCGTTCCAAGTTTTATATATTCTACTAAATCAATTGCACTGTATTTATTTATTAAAGCATTATGCAGTAATTTTTTTTAAAAAATTCTTCGTTTAAAACTGGTTTCTAAACTGCCCATGTAAATAAAATAAAAATTAATTAATATTTGAAAAATAAGCAAAACTGCTCAACTTATGCTTATTGAAATAAAAAAGCGGGTGTATCGGTGAGTACGACAGAATGGAAGCTTCGTACACTTTTCTATATAATTAAAAGTATAATGGTAGAATCACACTCTCTCTCTGTCTCTCTTTCTTTCACTTCGCTCCCCCAAATGAAACAAAACAGTTAAATTCTATTATTATTTATTTATAAATATAATAAGTACAAATATATGTGAACTCATTATTTATTTATAAGTTATGACTAATACAGATAAAAATCATGGCCTCCATCTTTCACTACTTTGGCCCAGAACAAAACTTGTTTTGCTTCATTTTGTGAATTTATCGACAGCATTTTTCTCCACATTATATAGACTATAAACTTTGTATCTGTTTGCTGGCATTTATACATTTTTTTCTTATTACTTTTGTTTATTTATTTTTGCTTTTCAATGTTTGGAATTCAAATTTTTTCCCTAAATTATATTTGGATCAGATCCTTTTGTTTTGTCACCTGTGCGAAATTTGTGTGTTTTATGATTTTTGAATGCTTTTTTCTTTTTTCATTTTCCCTAACCTTGTACAGCTTTTACTCCATTTCTCGTTATTATCCATTTTTTTGTGTATATGTGACCAGTTGTTTTGCATCTATACCTTCTTTAAAAATTTTAATATGTTTCGGTATCTATTCCCCTTGTTTATTCACTTCATTGCTTAATATCACTCATGTGTTCGCATGGATGTGACCAATTTATTGTATACTTGTTCCTTTTTTTTCTGCCCCCTTTTCTGTTTGGAATTTGCATTTGTATCTTTTAATTTGAAGCTTCAACCCTTTTTTGAGTATTTTACTTACTTCTGTTGTACTTGTTGGTGCACAAGGAGTTTTTTTCTCAAGAGAGAGCAAAAAAATAATAATACAGATAAAAAATTATAAGGAGCAGTTATTGAAGAAGCATTTATTTACATTTTTATTAATATGCATATTGAAACAAAAAATCTAATCTAATCATCACATTCTATCATGGAAGCAATCGGTTTGTGATAACTGAAATATGATGCAATGTCTGCGATTCTATTTTATTAATATATCTGGAAGAAACTGCATTAATGATTGTGCGAAACTTTGACGCCGATACTGCCGGATTCATAGCTAAATTAAATTCATCAAAAACGAATTTTACAAGTGGCTCTGATTTTTTATCCGCAAAATTAACATTAAAACCACCAGCCAATACCGTTCTCCAGTTTACATACATTACATAAATGTCTCGAATAAGCAAAACTCGACGGCGCATGGCGCAGTGGTATAGAGTCCTTCTGTAAGTAGAAAATTGCGAGCTCGAGTCCGCTTTCCCGAGCTCCCTATTAAAAAGTTTCGAAATACGTAAAACTCGAACATTTAAATCCTCCGTATGTGCCAATGATATACTTAGATTTGGGGTTAAAATATTTGTAGTATAAGTTTTGTTATGGTAAATTGAACTTAACAATGCAAGCGAATTAGGAATGTCGACTGCGCCTGCGCTGGCATGACGTACTTCCGCTCGTGACGGTCGGTTTTTCTACGCTAACTCCCCTCACCAAAGCCTGTGTTAAGAAGATTCGCTTCAATAATTAATTTGAAGCACTCGCGTGCTGTGTTACCGCTAGCTCGAAACAACAATTTTTTTCAGTTTTAAGTACTACATATAGATTAGTGGAACAGGCTATAAAACGAAAATAAAAGATATATAAAAAAATTTCAATTATAATATTTTGAACAACTTTGTCACGAATTTCTGCATAAAAAATTTCAGAACCATAAATACAATGTGATAACGTTCTAAATAAAGTTTCTACAATAGGTATTTCACAATATTCCTGAGGCAGCATGCTGATTTAAAAGTATGCAGATAAACAACATTAATTAAAACCGCCGATGAAGACGCGTGAAGCGCAGAAATGGAAGGTTGCGATAAATACCGTGACGAATTTCATGTTTTAACTCGGATTATGGATGAAAAATTGGAAAAGAACACTGGTAGGACTGGCAGCATTTCTGCTGACGACAGCGTAAGCAGCGTTACTGTAAAAGAAAAACGTTATAAACTCCCCAAGATTGAGATAAAAAGCTTCGACGGGGAATTGATTAATTGGTTGTCTTTTTGGGCACAATTTCGAAAAATTCACGAAGATGAGAGCCTGGAAGAATGTGACAAATTCCATTACCTTTTGCAGTCAATGCTGCCAGGTACCAGGGCTAGGGAATTGATGGAAAGCTACCCTTTAACTTCAGATAACTATCAAAAGGCTGTCTCGGCCTTGAAAGATAGAGTTGGAAAAAAGGAACTGTTGACCGAAATTTACGTTAGAGAATTGTTAAAATTAATAATGTCTAATGTGCAGTCTCATGGAAAGGATAGGTTATCATTATCGAAACTCTTCGATAAAATTGAATCCCATCTTAGATCTCTTAAATCGATGGGCATAGACCAAGAGAAAAATGCAGCCTGCCTGTATCCTATGGTTGAATCCTGTCTATCGACAGATATTTTGCGTGCTTGGCAACGGAGCCCTCAATTCAATAAAGACGACAAGGAGAAGGAAACTCAGTCGCGCCTCTCCAACTTGTTAGAATTTTTACGAAAAGAGGTAGAAAATGAAGAGAGGATCAAGCTAGTGCGAAACACTTTTGGAACTCCTTTTGTCCCTAGAGAAGAGCGGGGAGGGGGAGCGAAACCAAAAGCAAGAAAGGGGTCTGTCCCCACCCTTCGGGTCTGTTCACAGCCAAAGGTCATAAATGCGCCTTTTGTGGTAAAGCTCAAGAAAGCAAAGAATGTTTGATCGCTCGATCCTTATCGCTACAAGAAAGGGTCAATAAACTAAAGGAGGGGAAGTGTTACCTCAAATGTTTATCTCCGGGGCATTTTGCCAAGGGGTGCAAAGCCTTCATTAGATGTATATTATGTGGTAAATCCCACCCTGTTATATTATGCCCTGATTTACCGGCAAAAAAGGAGACAGAATCGCAGGGACAGGAACTTGTATCTGTGCAAAGCAATCTATCTAAACCTTCTTGCATGAGTGAGGTAGTATTGATGACCCTGATTGTGGAAATCAGTAACGGCGTAAGCAAGAGGAAAGTTCGCTGCTTACTAGATAGTGGATCACAACGATCTTATATTTTAAAATCCACCGCCGAGGCTTTAAATTTGAAGAGTACTTCCTCAGAAAATATTGCGCACACCTTGTTTGGGGGCGCTACTACAGATGCTAGATGCCACAAAAAATATAGGGAAAAATTGTCCCCATTAGGAAAAGGTACCTTGTTTGAATTTGATTTCTTAGAACAAGAGGTCATATGTGGCAATATGCATCGTTTGCCCAAAGAGCAGATATTAAAAGAATTAAAAAGGCATAAAATTTGGATATCAGATTTAGGTGATGGCTGCCCCAAAATTGAAATGCTTCTGGGTAGTGATGTCTACGGCAAGGTAATCACAAGTGGAGTGAAACAACTTAAAGGGGGTTTGACGGCAGTCAACACAAAATTAGGGTGGACTATCTGCGGCGAACACGCCTCTTCAAATAATGAAAATAGAGAACTTTCAACAATGTTGACGAGCAGTTTTTTTTTTGTCCAAAACCTAAAAGTTAGTGATTTGTGGAATTTAGAAACAATTGGTATCACTGACGATGGTCGAAGTTTAACAAATGAAATTGAGGATGAACTTGCTCGTGAACAATTCCTGAGTTATCTTTCCCGAAACGAGGAAGGACGTTACTCGGTAGGTTTACCTTGGACCCAAAAACAGCCTCCGGAAATTCCTACAAATCACCATGTTGCCGAAACTCGATTGTTTTCCGTCACAAGGAAATTGAGAAATTTAAGAAAATATCATTCTTATGACCAGATATTTAGAGACTGGTTAGATGAAGGGATCATCGAAAAGGTGCCCGAAAATGACTTATATAAAAGGAGTCATTACTTGCCTCCTCATCCAGTTTTCAAACCTGAGAGTCTTACCACTCAAATTAGACCTGTGTTTGACGCATCAAGCAAAACAGGCCGAGCCCCCTCCCTGAATGATTGTTTATTCAGTGGTCCAAACCTTATTGAACAAATACCCTTAGTTTTATTACGGTTTAGAGAAAATGCTATCGGGGTAACGTCAGACATTAAGCGAGCCTTCCTGCAGATTGAACTAAGGGAACCGGACAGAGATTTCCCGAGATTTTATGCGGTGGAAACAAAAATCTAAGAGTTTCTGGCATAATCGAGTTGTCTTCGGTGTCACGTGCAGCCCCTATTTATTAGGAGCTGTACTGGGCTATCATCTTTCGCATGTACCGAAAGAACTGAAAGAGATGGCAAATAAACTTCAAAAGGCGCTCTACGTTGACAACTGTGTGACTTCGGTCTCCGACAACAATGAACTAAATGAGTTCATAGTGCAATCAACCAATGTTTTAGCAGAAGCTAATATGAATTTGAGAATGTGGTGTTGGGGCCCTTTTGAAGCTACAAACCAAGATGTCACTTGCAATGTAAATATTGAACAGGATGTAAATCCCGTTATTCCTGTTCTTGGCCTTAAGTGGGATCGAACTGATGATACACTTGTTATTGCACCTAAACTCGAGGCAAAGTTAGAAAGCCCGACAAAGAGAAAAATTCTCTCTCTGACACAGGGAATTTTCGACCCTCTGGGATTTTTAACACCAGCTCTACTGCCTGCAAAGCTATTAGTGCAACAAGCTTGGGCTACCAAATCAGATTGGGACACTCCTTTGCCTACAGATATTCAGTCAAAGTATATGCAGTGGTTGGACGAACTGAAAGAGCTTTCCAAAATCAAGATCCCTCGGCGTTTGGGGTACGGCTCTCCTGATCATTGGACATTACATGTTTTTTGTGATGCCAGTTTGGACGCTTATGCTGCAGTAATTTTTCTACGCAGTGACAATCAGGGAAAAATTATCTTGAGATTTGTAGGATCCAAATCTCGTGTGTCCCCTTTGAAAATGCTTACTATTCCGAGATTGGAATTACTTGCTTGCTTGTTGGGAGCTCGCTTTGCGAAATATATAGTAGAGGCATTAGATATTCCCTTGAAAGCATTTACATTCTGGTCAGATTCCACGACCGCGATTTCCTGGATTCAACGAGATGACAAATGGGGAACTTTCGTAGGTAATAGGGTTAAAGAAATCCTATCTATTACAGAATCTTCGCAATGGTCATATATCCCTGGAAAGTTGAACCCAGCGGATTTAGCATCACGAGGATGCACTCCACAACAGTTGCTACGCAGTAGATGGTGGGAGGGTCCAGCTTTAAGACGATTTATTGCAAGAAGAAGCCGTCCCACTACCATATACTCCGATAACGGGACAAACTTCACAGGAACTCACAACGCCTTAAGGGAAATAGACTGGGAAGGGATTGCGTCCGAAGAACCGTTTTCTTCCATAAAGTGGAAATTCATCCCCCCTACCGCAGCATGGTGGGGAGTATGGTGGGAGAGCTTGATCGGCTCGGTCAAAACTCTCCTATTACGAGTTCTTGGAAGATCTTCCCTCAATTACGAGGAATTGTTGACTGTCAGCTGTGATCTAGAAACAACGATCAATAGTAGACCTCTCACTTACCTTTCTGATGAGATGGAGGAACTTATGCCATTAACATCTTCTTTATTTTTGCAGGACCTTAAACAGACAGGTGTCCCTGACTTAGATATTGTCGACTCAAATAAGCTGAATATTCGACTGAAACACTGTGACTCTATTAGAAAGGAGCTGAGGAGCAGGTTTCGGAAGGAGTATCTCAGCCAACTTGTTCAAAAGGCGAGCGTAAAGGGTCAGTCTCTGAAGACAGGTGACGTTGTCCTCGTGGGGCTGGACAATAGAAAGCGCATCGACTGGCCAATGGGAAGGGTTGAGAAAATCTACCCAAGTAGAGATGGCTTTACCCGTGTAGCCCGAGTTACAACAAAAACTGGTTCCCTGGTAAGACCAATCCAAAAACTATATCTTTTAGAAGTTTCGGAAGTGGGTGATCCTGTCCTCCAGATCAAACCAGAGAGACGGTCTCGTTACGGGAGACTTTTACAACAACCTAAGAGTCACATGTGAACTCTTTATTTTATCAGAAACTTTTCAGCCATCCTAAGAGACAGTGAACACTAACTGGGTGAAAAATGAACTGTAAATAGTCAACAAATGTAGAGACTCTAAAATTATGATATTTGTGTGTACAGTAAATTTAAATATTATGATTGTACAGTATATGTTTATATGTATTATATTATTATATTTAATCTGGATTTGCGATTTGTATATATAATTTCTCCTTTTTTTTATTTAGCATGTTTTTTCTCTTGTTGCAGCGGCAGATCATGTTAGTGCAGAATTTATTGTACTTTCCTAACCATATTTTTTTGCAGGATTTTAGTTAAAATTTTTTGTAGTTCAGTTACTGATAATTATCCATGATATGTATTAGTGTATTCTCTTTTATTTTCAGCAGCAGATGTGTTTTGTGAAAAGTTAGGATAAAATTAATAGATATATGGTGTACCTACTTTTGATTAAGCTGAATTTGATTAAGATTTTACTTTTGAATTTATCAGTATTGTGTAAACTGAGATTCTGCATTTGAGTTTTAAATTTATCAGTATTGTGTAAACAGAGATTTTGCATTTGAGTTTTGAATTTGTGAGTATTGTTTAAACAGAGATTTTGCATTTGAGTTTGAAGTTATAAGTATTGTTAGATTTTGTATGCAAAATCTAAGGTGGGAGGATGTTACGAACTCCCCCACAAAAGTAAGGGAGGTCAGTCCGTTGAACCCTGTGAGGCCTGGCCGGATGGGGGAGGACCCTCCTTCGACCTTTAACCTTTTCTTGCAAGTTGACTTCTTGCTGTTGGAGAGAAAGGTTAGTTCTATCAGCGACGCTCCCACTGTGAGGTGTCACGCATTTTTTAGGACACATGCTTGTGGAGCGGGGGAACTCATGTGCACTCGGTTGAATGCCGAAGAGAGGCACATTATATTAACATGAATATTTAGGATTGATTAATGTACCATTATCTGCTGCTAGTATGTATACAACATGATCTCCTGGTCGACAAGGAAATAAAGATGTTGAAAATACTAGATGTCATCATTTGGAACGTAGATAAGTACTTTATCAATTATTACATTTTTTTAAGTCAAAATAAGTTAAGAATTCTCCTGATAATCTTGTGCGAAATAGAGAACTTTTCCACAGTATGTATGGACTTAAGGAATGCAAGAAAATGATATACAGTCAAGCACCATTTATACGTTTCTCACTCATAGGTCGTTTCATCACAGTCCCGATTCATTCGTATTCATTGTAATGATAAATTCCTCCGTTTATACGACACAAAGCTTTGATTATACGTCGCTTTCCTCCGTTTCAAAATGTGAAATTTTCCGTCTTTCTAGTATGTGAACTGTGATAAAGATACGTGACTGAAATTATTCGCAATTGAAGAATTAATAGAAGAC